>JAHNEJ010003518.1:0-266407 GCA_022559845.1 Amorphophallus konjac | reverse complement strand
AGGACCGTCCCGGGGACCTCCCACCCGGGGAGGTTCCATTCCCCCGCGCACGGACTAAAAAAATTTGAAAATGGAACCTCCCCGGGGTCATTTTCATCCCGTTGGACCCGTACGGGGTCGAACACTCCCGGGGAGGTTCCCCACTTCTATAAATAGACCCCCAGAGGTCCAAAGAAGGAGATATACAACAACAACTACAAGCAGCAACCTACGGAAGACGCTTGGAGCTTTTTGTTCGTTTGTCTTGGCCCGTGAGGGGTAAGTCCCCGGGTCTTGTATTTATGCCCCTACGGGATATATTTACGGTTATGCCCCCCAGTGGGCCATGTTTGTAATTATGCCCCTCAGCGGGCCACGTTTGTAAGTCTTTACGTCTCGGGACGACTAAGTCTTGTATTTCTGCCCTTATAATGGCGAAATTACAAAAATACCTTCCCGGATGGTAAAAGACCGAAGTCCTGTAATTTACAGTTATGCCCTGCAATCTTTTGTAATTGGGACTGCGTCCCTATCTCCCGCTCCAAGGCGGATGTTTGTATAGTCGACAACTCGCCGACAACCCTTGTACTCCCATGGAATTATAAAAGCATTCAGCATGTTTTATATGTAACCTCGGGTGAGAAAATTATAAGAAAACCCCCCGACTTTGGAAAATTGTGTATATACCCCTCCTTCGATCAATTTGACAGAGCCATGCTTTCTATGAAACTCTTTGTCGTTCCTTCGATCCGGAAGTGTTGTCAGCTTAGTCCAGCGCTCGGGTATCATATCAAACCTAGGTCTAGGGTCTGGTAAAATTACCAAAATACCCCTGTAACCTAAACATGGCCTCAGAGCCCTCGAAACCCTCCAGAAAGAGCCTCAATGCCTTGGGGAGTTAGAGATCCAGTTTCACTTCCACTCCAGCCCTAAAATTTCATAAATGTCCCTGGCCTGGAAAATTACCAAAATACCCCTGGATTGGTAAAATTACCAAAATACCCCGGGTCCAGAAAACTTCCCTTGCTTTAAAAATGCCTATGACTTCTGCATATTTGTGCCTCTATGCCTAAATCTTAGGGTTTTGCTCAGACCTAGCCCTAATCTAGTTGTTTCTATGTGTTGGTGGTAAATGAGTGGTCATGGAGAGTCTCTCGAGTGAGCTTGCCCTCCACATCAGAACCTCTGTAGAAGTCTTTTGGGACCTCTTTGACAGTTAAACAAAGGTGTTCGGACGTTAGGCCGATGTAAATCAACACTGACTCCGGTCAATGGGGAAAGGTCCAGCACTCGAACCCAAATCGTCTGATACTATGCGCACCCACGGAACCCTCTCTACGCAGAGGAGTGTTTCTTTTCAAAAAGAACGAAAATCTACCTTTTATCTAAGATAAGAGAGGACTTAGATTTTTTTCGTGTCCAACAGACTGGAACGTCCGGTGGGACTTTTCCCGCCTTTCTTCTTTCTGTCAAAGAAAGTCTCTAAACTTTTTTCAAGGTTCTGATTGCCCCTCTTCCTCTTACAGGACGGGAAGAGGAGGGCACATCTCTCTGTTCATTTGAGAGTTCTTAGTGCATCTGCACGCCACTCCGTTCGTGCTACGCACCACCACCACCAACACTTCAGCAGCGATGGCAGCCGTTACCTACGGCCCCGAGATCGTCGCCAATCACGCCAGGCTCGGATTAGTGGCGACCCCACTGGTCTTTGGCGACTTCCCAGCGGTCGTCGGCTCGCCCTTCTTCTTGGGCGTGTGCCGGTGGCTGAAGTCAGTTCAGCCGCTCCTGCGGTACCGGTGGCTGAAGCCAGTTCAGCCATGCCTGCAACAACTGTCGGGGGCGTCAGGCCCTCGGCCCCATCAACTGGCCGGGTCCGCCCGGTCAAGAAGACAGTCGCTGAGGGTGTCAGACCCTCTCCTTCAGCAACTGGCCGGTTTCATTCGGCCAAGAAGACTTCTGAAGGCGTCAGGCCTTTTGCTTCAGCTGATCGGGTCCGCCCGGTTAACAAAACAACTGTCGGAGGTGTCAGGCCTTCGGCTCCAGCAGCTGGTCGGGTCAGTCCGGTCAACAAGACCATCACCGGGGGTGTCAGACCCACAACCTCGATTGCTGGTCGAGTCCGCTCGACTAAGAAGACAACTGTCGGAGGCGTCAGGCCTTCGGCCCAGCACTGGCCGGGTAGTCCGGTCGACAAAGTCCGGGGGTGCCAGGCCCTCGGCTTCACAATTGGTCGAGTCTGTCGGCCAACAAGCTAGCTTCTGGGTGTCAGACCCTCTGCTGCAGCAACTGGCCGGGTCCATCCGGTCAATTCTCCAACTGTTAAGGGTGTCAAGCCCTTCATCCCGACAACCAGCCGAGTTCCCTTGGCTGCCACGTCAACGGCCGAAGGTGTCAGGCCTTCTGCCCCAGCTGTTGGCCGAGTCTTCTCGGTCAATCAAATCACTGCCGGCGCCGCCCCTGCTCAACGGGGGCAACGCCGCCGCCGCAACGGCGCCAAACCTACTGCGGCACCCTCAGAGGTGCTGCCCTGCTCAACGGGGGCAACGCCGCCGTCGTCAGGAGGACGCCATGCCTAGGCGGGCGCCCCACTGCCGCCCCTACCCAATGGGGGCAACGCGTAGCCGCAAGGGTGCAAGGCCCGAAGCGGCTGTCTCGCGCTCCGGCAAGACTGTAATTGTCGGAGACATCCGCATCCGGCTCGATGGAGGCGAGCCGATCCTGCCACGGGATCGTCATGTCCCGACTATCTACCTCCAATCGCTTCGAGCCCCTCCGGCAAGTCCGGGAGAAAGGAGCGAAGAAGGAGAAGTCTGCCGTACCCGGCAACTCCGGGCCTCTGCAACGGCCCAAGCCACGAGCTCCCCGTCCAAGGACAGGGGGCAACCCAATGAGGAGCATCAGCTCCATTTGAAGAAGATCTGGGTCACCAAGGAGGAGGCCCGAATTATAAGGCGCGCGAGGGCGGAGGAGCCTTCCGCATGTCGATCTTCGCGATGCGGAGTCCGCAAGCACTGAGGCCTCAGTTCTCGATTTACATCAACCCCTACGGGGCAAGCGCCGAGGAGCTGGCAAGAAGGTGCGGCCGACCTCCCCGTGGGCTAGTTCCACGCACACGGAGGAGGATCGCTCACCTCAAGCAGCCACATCCCGAATGTCTGTCTTCGACAGACTTGGGAGGCCGCCCAAGCCGGAGCGACAACCGCCCAAGAAAAAGCGGGTGGTCCAGGTGACCGATGACACTGTCAAAGTGTTCACCTGTTACGCCACCTCCGGCGAAAAACAGCCTGAAGGCACCTCGGGGGAACTCAATCAGCCTCTTCAATATTAGGAGGTCAAGGTCCGGTCCCGGCCTGGCACAAACACAACAGCGCCGGCCGCCGGTACATCTCAGCCTGAGCCGGCACGGCAAGAAGAGCGCCAGGAAGACGTCCACAGTATTGATGGGGACAGTCACTCCCGGCAGCGAAGAAGAGGGGAGGAACGGGGCCCCCACATTGGACGAGCTTCGACGGGAAAACCAAGAGCTCAAGAACCTGCTACAGTCGCTTTTGCGCGAAAAGGAGGTTCCTTCCCCGCCTCAGGCGGCACCGGCTGGAGTGGATCAGCATCCTTCTCCCATTCCAGCAGCAGCCAATGCCTCTGTCACCGCTGCAAGACTCCCACTGGCAGTGGACTTCGAAGTCCCGCCGCATGAAGCCAATGCGCGGTCATCTGCTACTCCTGGCAGAAAGCCTCATGGCGCAGAAGCAGATGATCGAGCGCATCGTGGAAGCGAAGTTCGCTCAACATGGCGAGGGTGTGGCTACCGTTGATTTGTACAGCGTGCCTATCCCCTCCATCATCAATTCAAGAAGCTTCCACCGATTGCCCGAAGGCCCCGAAACTCCAAAGTTCAACGGGCAGGGTTCTCCGCATGAACACCTGGCCTATTACATGACGGCCATGGGTGAATTAGCCTTGGAAGAGGCATACTTGCTGCGGTATTTCGCCACGTCTTTGACTGGCACCGCCTTCCAATGGTATTCAAGGTTAAAGCCCAACTCAGTATCTGATTGGGCTGATATGCAGAAGAAGTTTGTCGACCGTTCCAAATGGTCGAACGCAAAGTCTCCTTAGAGCTTTGTTCCCTTCGACAGAAGAAGGGTGAAACAGCATTGGACTTCATCAAGCGATGGAGGGACGTCAGCATGCGCTGCGATAACCCTCCGACGCCTGAAGATGCAATCACTCTGCCGCAGGGGTCTCTCGGCAGAAGTCAGTGAAAAGCTTCTGGGCTCCAATATCAGAGGCTTCGACCAGCTCAACACGGTGGTGGCGGAGATTGAGATGTTCTTCGCTGATCACCCTACACAAGCTCTACAAAAGGCAAACCCTCCAAAGACCGTCTGGCTAGCGGTAAGGAGGTGAATGCCGTGGACTTCTCCCCGACGAATGGAGATAAAGGGGAAGGAAAGTCCAAAGGGAAAGGCAAGAAGTCTGGTGATAAGACAAATGCGTCTTTCTTAGCGAGAACATGAAGACGCCTTATTCCTTCAGAAAGGAGCATACTAAGATGCTCTTTGATCTATGTATGAAGGAGCAGCTCGTCACTCTGCCGGACCGCGGAAGCCCGCGGAGGTGGATAAGACAGATGATCCAACCTATTGTGTGTATCACCGAGGTTGGGTCACACGTCGGGGATTGCTATGTTTTCAAGAATATAGCAGAAGAGCTCATTCAAAAGGGCCTGGTAAATATGCTGGGCCATGCAGTCGACCCACCCCAGCCTCATCCTGGAGCCGATCGAACCGGTCGGCTAACGTGGTCCATATGGTGGCGATGGCTTCAAGCTCCAATGCCTCCGAAGCCGGGCCCTCAAGTCGACAGCCCAATGGTGGTCCCAGAGCCACTCCTCCTCCATTCCCAGAATGTTTAGCGCTGCGGAGGACCATCCGGAAGATCCGAGGGGAAGTCCGACAGCTGCGACGAACAAAGGCGCTTGCTGCAGTTCCTAGAGAGCATTGATCAGCAGTTGTCCACCTTCCCTTTTGGCCCATTTGCCAGGGGGTTAGCTCCAGCCCACATACGGGAGGCGGGTGTATCACCCACGGTCGGCTCCGCTCAGGGGTTGGCTCTCTGAAGAGTCCTCGATTCATCTGAAGACGAGGAGGACTCACCGGAAGATGTGGAGGCTCCACTTCAAGTCGAGCTCCCAGAGAAGTTATACTCCTTCCCTTGCGAGAAAACTCCCAATATCTTCTTCGCATGTCAGCGGGCGGGTATTAGCCCGTCACCCGGAGCAGACGCCAGGTGCTGCTTTTCATCAGGGCTATTGCCCATATCATGAAGTTGTTGGCCATGTTATCCACAACTGTGAGCCATTCAAGGACCTCGCCGAAGACTTAATCAGGCGAGGGAAGGTGTATGGGCGAATTTCTAGTCGACCCACCGCAGCCGCATGCACGAAGGAGTCTTCACTTCTCCGTCAACGTCATTCACGCTGCAGCAGCCTTCCAGTTCCCCGAGCCGCAGGAGGAGGGAGTTAGTTCCCAGGGAGCCAGTTCCCAATCGCCCAAGTCCACACTCTGGTATCCAGGGTGGCGACCCTCTCACCAGTGTTCTTTCCCCAAGGAGACACTGAGAAGATTTTTGACAAGCTTCTGGAGGATGGCTGGGTGTGACACATGACCCCCGTCTTATTACAATGAGACGGCCAAGAGTCACCCCCGCTATTGCAAGTATCATGCAAGGGTGTCTCACCCCACTCGGCAATGCCCAGAGGTTCAAGACTTCATTGAAGCCCTCATCCAGAGAGGGGTTGTCGATCATCAGGGGAATTCCATGACAAGGTTACGCCTTGCAGAGGCCGCCAGGGAGACTCCAGCAGGCCCGGCGAGAAACTGAAGCTTTCTCCCGATTAGCCGGCCAAGTGAGCCTACGGAAAATGATGAATTCCCATTACTCACTAAAGGCAAGGCCACCCACCTATAAAGGGCCTAAGGTCCAGAACCCAAGAAGCCAAGCTGCGGAGAGAGTTCCAAGGTCCGTCCCAGGTCGAGTCAGCCCGGCATCGTCCTAAGAGAGAACTCTCGGCCAGACAACAAAGGCAAAGCCAAGGCGTCAGAGCCTTCAGCCAAAGCTCCTGCCAAGTCAGCAAGGCCATTAGTCGGAAAGGACTCAACCCTTGAGCCCGCAAAGATCCCCTAAGGCCTCTGTCAGCTCGCAACCGCCAATTGTAGAAAGGCCTCAGCAGCTCAAGCAAGCCAACCCACCAGACCAAGCAAAGTCGGTGGAACTACAAAGCTCCCAGAGGCCCTACTGTGGACTGGCAGAGTTCCAAGAGTTGCCTCCTGAAATAATTGCTCAGGCAATCAATGCCACCTTCCAAGCTCAGCCGGAGGAGGCAATTGGACCAAGATTGCCCCCAGAAAAAGCCGTGGCACTAAGGTTCCTAAGGAGCCAGCCCGGAGCAAGAAGCAAAATTCTGGGGGCAAGCGAGTCCCACTGCCGAAGCAAACTCCTCTCTCTTCTCAAGAGGCAACACGCCAAAAGAAGCAGGAGAAGAATCGCAGGAAGAATTTGAAGAGGAGGTTGAAGAAGCAAGCCGAGCAAGCCGCTGCTATGGAGGCTCCTAAGGAGCTAACTCCTCTACAAAGACTTCAAAAGCTCATAGATGAGCTGGAGGAGTACACTCCCCCTCATCCCACCAGGGTCGTCACTCTAGACGAATATATTCCCTGGGACAAGCTTGGGCGCAAAGCCGTCTTCTGCAATGGCTCCGAGAAATGGTTCACCGTCTTGAAGAAGGTGAAGACTTCCCAATCCCGGAGGAGCTCTCCTTATTCTACAAAGATGAGGAGCTCACTGTCGAGATGCTCGAGGAAATGCTGCAAGAGCTCTCCTGCAACATGGTGGCGCCGTCCCGCCACCCGACAATATTTACTGTCCTACAGCTGATAGCACTGGAGGCCAGGCTCCTGTGGCGACATATCAGCGCCGCTCGGCAAGAAATGGCCAGGGGACGTGGCCGAGGTCGTAGCCGAGGACGTGGACGTGAAGGTCCCCTGGCTCCTGACCGGGTATAATATTCAGAGGGGAGAAGCCGGGTTCTGTCCCAGAAACCCAAGTTAAGGGGATCCCTTTCATCCTCAGCACCTCAGAGGGTTCAGGTCCCACCTCAACAGCTAAGCCGGGTGTCCCTTTCACAATCACATCCTCTGATGAAGAAGAGGAGCCAGCCAAGTCGCCAAAGTGTGAGAAGGCGTCAGAGCAGGCCGGGCCCCTCCAATAAGGTCAAACCCGCAAGCCCAGCAGGTCCTTCTAATGAAGACCAGCTTGAGGAACCCTTGCCACCTCCAGAGGAATCCTTGACACCGCTGTTCCAAGAAGATGCGGAAAACCAGAATGCGGAGGAGCGCCCTTCTAAGCGGGAGAAGCCTCGCCAGGCGCCGAAAACTCTGGCAGAGATCATCCCGCATTTGACAAGACCCGTGCTCGGGCAGACCGCAAAATTATTCATCATACGAAGCAGTTCCCAACAAATATCACCATTTGGGAAGCCATTGCCTGGAGCAAAGACCTCAGAGAGGCTCTTGTCAAAATACTCCAAGACCCAGAGGCATATGAAGCCCATGTTGCAGAGTTGCAAGCTCAGGCATATGAAGCACTCACAGCAAACATCACCTTCACGGACAAAGACATGTTGATGTCCTCTCCGTGTCATAATCGCCCCTTATATATGAAAGGGACGATTAATGGACATGATGTGAATCGCATCCTGGTAGATGCCGGAGTAGCTGTCAACATCATGCCTCTGAAGACTTTCAAGTCTCTATACTTGGCACCTTATTTGCAAAAGGTGACCGATGTCAAGATCTCGGGATTCAATCAGGGCTCCGAGGAGGCGCTTGGTCGGGTTGTAGTCAAGCTTGCCTTGGGCGATTTTATCACCCTAAGCGACATTTTATATCATCAACTCCGATACATCTTACAAGATGCTGCTTGGAAGACCATGGCTGCATGAGAATTGGGTCGTTCCTTCAACTCTCCATCAGTGCATTAAATATGCTAAGGAAGGGGAGCAACATACGGTCTTCGCAGATCAGGCCCCATTCCACCCTAATGAGTGCCATCTGGCCGATGCTTCACTATATTTTGGGAAGCCCACTTTAACAATCCCCGAATCTTTAAAAGACAAAGGGAAGCAAAAGATGACCCTGAAGTTGAGGAAGGGCAGATCTTTACTGTCAACCAAGACATGATAATGCTGCACAAGTTGAGCCTCAGTGCCGCCTCCAAGCCCAACTCAACCAGAAAGGCGAAGTGTTGACTTTGAAGCCAATCTCATTAGCCGGGGTCATTGACGGGAGTATCTCCTTACCGCCTAAATGCCTTCAACTCTTGTCCCAATGGGAAGAACAGGGGGTGGAGCAGTTGAAGACCTTCACAGTCTCCTATCAACGGAGAAGGAGACGCAACAAGGGCAAGAGGGACAAGCCGATCATCTTTTACAAAGGTGATTTAGTCCCACCGTGCCCTCCTGAAGATCATTTCGGCTGGGATACTCCCGCCGATGTGGTACCAGAGCCAGTCCAGGAGATGGACGATATGCCAGAGTATATCAGGAAATGTGCAAAAAGCAGCAAATCCCGCAAACTCTGGACCCTGCTCGAGCGGCGTATTTCCATCAACTGTGGAACCCTCCGCACGTTCGTGGGCAACCTCCCTTTCTCGCAAAGATACAAGGGGCCTTGGCTATGACCAGGAGAAGGACTTCGAGGTCCACTTCGCAGTCAACACCATAGGACTGCTACCTCTCCCTAATGGGCAAGCTGAAGCTGAGCCCCAAGGCTGATGACTCTGTAAGGGAGCCCGGTGATGTGTCCTTGACACCCTCACCTTCATCAGGAGCTGACAATGGTCACCCCTCAGAGGAAGGAGCAGCTCAGCCTGCTAACCATCCGCAAAACAAAGCGAGCCCTTCGGCTTCAAGTCACGACCAAGGGTGCTTCGAAGAATTTGAAGTCTATGAAGCAAACACTGATGATGAGGGAGACTTCGTCGACCTCCAACCAACTCCACCGGAGCTTGAAGACGGTGGTCAGGCAACTGTGGACGAGTTGATTGAGATCAATCTTGGAAGCAAAAGCGACCATCGTCCCACCTTCATAAGTGCTCTCCTCAGTGAGAAAGAAAGGCAGTCGTATCGACAGCTTTTAGAAGAGTTCAGGGATTGTTTCGCTTGGACTTACAAAGAAATGCCCGGGCTCGACCCTTCTGTGGCTGAACATGAGTTGGCAATACTTTCAACAGTCAAGCCAGTCAAGCAAGCTCAAAGGCGTATGCGCCACGAGCTGGAGCTGAAGGTCAATGCTGAGGTTGACAAAATGCTCAAGGTGGACTTCATAGAGCCTTGCATGTATCCTGTGTGGCTCGCCAACATAGTCCCTGTCAAAAAGAAGAACGGCCAAGTCCGAGTCTGCATCGACTTCAGGGATTTGACTAAGGCATGCCCAAAGGATAACTTTCCTGTCCCAATCACTGAGACAATGGTTGATATGACCACTGGTCACGAAGCCTTGTCTTTCATGGACGGGTCGTCGGGCTATAATCAAATCCGCATGGCCGTCAAGGACAAAGACCATACGGCTTTCCGGTCTCCTAAGGGGATCTTCAACTACAAAAGAATGCCATTCGGTCTGAAGAATGCCGGCGCAACCAATCAAAGGGCAATGACCAAGATTTTCGACGAGATGCTACATGACCTTGTCGAATGCTATGTTGATGATCTGGTCGTCAAGACAAAGAAGCGGGAGGATCACTTAGCTGACCTGCGTCAGTCTTTGAAAGGCTCCGACAATTCCAGCTCAAGATGAACCCGATGAAGTGCGCCTTCGGCGTCTCCAGCAGCAAGTTCCTTGACTTCATTGTCAGGTATCGAGGTATAGAAATCGACCCCGACAAAATCAAGGCCATAAGAGGACTACCTCCGCCTAAGAACTTGACAGAGCTCAGATCTCTTCAAGGAGACTCGCCTATATTAGGCGGTTTATTTCTAACCTCTCAGGAAGATGCCTATCTTTCGGCAGACTAATGAAGAAAGGAGCACCCTTCATATGGGATCAAGACTGTCAGAAGGCCTTCAAGCAAATCAAGGAGTATCTGCTGACTCCTCCAGTCTTAGGGGCACCCGTCAGAGAGAAGCCCCTTATCTTATATATTGCTGCCATGGATGCCTCTTTGGGAGCTCTCCTAGCCCAGATCAATGAAGAGGGTAAGGAGCAGCCACTGTACTACCTCAGCCGAAAACTGATCGAACCTGAGCATCGGTACGCTCCCATGGAAAAGATGTGCCTAGCTCTGGTGTTTGCTGTCAAAAAGCTGAGGCACTATCTCCTAGCCCATCGGGTGGAACTCATCTCAAAATGTGACCCACTCAAGTTTCTGCTCAGCCAGCCTGTCCTCTCTGGTAGGCTTGGTAAATGGGCACTTATCCTCATGGAGTTCGACATCACCTTTGTCCCACGCAAGGCGATCAAGGGACAAGGAATGGGGAAGTTCTTAGCAGCGCACCCTGTGCCAGAAGATTCGCCACTTAACTTCGAGCTACCCGATGAAGAGGTGTTAGTGCCTTCCCAAGAAATCGGGGAGTCTTTTGAAAAAGTCCCACCACAGATGGAGCCAGGCGTCCTCACCCTTGATCTCCCACAGTGGGAGTTATATTTTGATGGTGCCTCTCGGACAATCAAAAGAGCCGGCGGCCTTACAGACTATGTCTCGGGTGCGGGGGGTAGTCTTTGTGTCTCACAAGGCGGTATCCTCCACAACTCTTGCGCTCTCATGAGTCACTGACTAATAATGAGGCAGAGTATGAAGCGTTGATTATTGGGCTTCAACTGGCACTGGAGATAGACATCAAGTGCATCAAAGTGTACGGGGATTCTCAGCTCGTCATTCGACAAGTACTGGGCGTCTATGATGTCCGAAAGAAGGAGCTTGTCCCCTATCATGCAGCCGTCACGAGGCTCAAAGAAAAATTTTACCTATTTGAAATAGGCCATGTCCCCAGAGGCAACAATTCTCAGGCTGATGCTCTTGCAAAATTGGCAGCAGCCCTAAAACTCCCGCCTGAGGGAGAATTAAATATTACAGTCAGACACCGAAGGCTCATGCCAAGTGTGCTCGACGAAGAATCCGGCCTCACTGTTTATGAGGTCGACAACATTCAAGAGGACAATGCTCCTGAAGAAGAAGATTGGCGCGAGCCAATTATAAAAATAAAGAACGGCTGGCTCCCTCCTGATCGGGCTCAGAGGGTGCAACTGCTACGCAGCGCGACATCCTACCAGCTGATTGACGGTCTGCTCTTTAGGCTCGTCCATGAAAAGGACCGATCAGTCCTCCTACGGTGTCTTTCACCTAAGGAAGCGAAGACTGTCATGCACGAGGTTCACTCCGGATTGTGCGGAGCCCACCAGGCAGGAGCTAAGATGAAGAATAGCATCAAGCTCAAAGGGTTCTACTGGCCCACCATGTACGAAGATTGCAATCAATATGCTCGTACATGCCATCAATGCCAAGCATTTGGCCCGTCCCTCGACGGCCACCTAACCCGCTTCATCCAACAGCGCCTACTTGGCAATTTGCAGAGTGGGGTATGGATATTGTGGGACCATTTCCACCATCGTCCCAGGGGCACAAATTCATACTTGCTGCCACCGATTATTTCTCCAGATGGGCGGAAGCCGTTCCACTAAGGAAGTTACAGGGGAGATAGTTGGTCGTTTTGTGCGGCACTATATCATATACAGATTTGGCACCCCCAGTCGGATTATATCCGATAATGGCACGACATTCAAGAACAAGACTGTTTATGCTCTGGCGGCCAAGTTCCATATTGATTGGAGAGCGTCGTCGATCTACAATCCCCAGGCCAATGGGTTAGCCGAGACTTTCAACAAAACCCTCTACAAGCTGCTATCCAAGATAGTAGGTGGCCGCAAACGGGATTGGGGCGAGAAGATCCATGAAGCCCTATGGGCCTACCGGACTATTTACAAAACCCCCACGGGTTGCTCCCCATTCTCCCTGGTCTATGGAGCTGAAGCGGTGGTCCCTGTGGAGATCGAGCTAGCATCTTACCGCGTTGCTGTGCACGCCGGATTGCCATGCCAAGACCAATCTGAAATTGAAAGAAGGCTTGAGGAATTGTCCAACCTTGAAGGTCAAAGACTTAAAGCCTACAAACACTTACAAGTGTATCAAGCCCGCATGACACGTGCCTATGATAAGCTGGTCAAGCAACGGGCGTTCAAGAAAGGTGACCTCGTCATGGTCAAAGAAAGGAGGTTCTCGCGGGAAGATCTAGCGGCAAACTCCAGCCCAATTGGCGCGGACCTTACGTCGTCCAGAAGGTCTACGAAGGAGGGGCCTATACGGTCCTCGATCATAAGGGAGATAATCCCTTCCCTCCTCTCAACGGCAAGCATATGAAGCTCTACCATGCGCCATCGCAAGAGTTTCTGCAGCAGTCCTCACAGGACAATACCTCTCCTCAGTGAAGGTTCAAAAAAAAAATAAAAAAAAAGAAAAGGGGTTAAAAATACTGATACCCCGGCGGACTCAGTCAGCCTTCAACGGTTGGCTGAGGGTAAAAAGGCCACGGACCCGGTCGAGGTGAAAACCCGAAAGGGCGCCTCGGGCAAAAATGGGCAACCCCTCGGTGTGAAAACCCGAAAGGGCGCACCGGAAAAAGCTAAAGGGGGCCAGCCTCGGCGAAAACCCGAAAGGGCGGTGAGGTTGATAATGTGAAAAAAAATCCTCCCTATCTATTCTATGGGTGGCTCTAAGTCAATGACTCCACCTCATCTCGACCAAAACATCATACTGATGTCAGGGCTACACCTTACATGTCATCCTATGACACCTAGTCCCACTGGCATTCTGACGGTGTCATACTTTGTCCCGTCGGCTCGGCCTATGCATGCCTCTCCGGGCTGCCGACCCATTCTGCCTATCGACTGCCGGGTTCAACTCACGTGTCTCTTCTGAGCAGTTAAACCCGCTTACTCTCTTGTCCCACTGGGACTGGCCTCAGTATGCTCTCTCGGGCTGCCAACCCTTCATGCCTTTCGGCTCATCTAACCTCCTTGGGATTGGTCTCAGTACGCCCTCTCGGGCTGCCAACCCATCATGCCTTTCGGCTCCTTTTTCTTTCCAGGGATTGGCCTCAGTATGCTCTCTCGGGTTGCCAACCCTTCACGCCTTTTGGCTCACTTTCCCCTCTGGGATTGGTCTCAGTAAGCTCTTTCGGGCTGCCAATCCATCATGCCTTCTGGCACATTTCCCACCGGGTTTGGCCTCAGCATGCCCTCTCGGGCTGCCAACCCACCTACTCGCCTATCGGCTTTCGGATTTGACTCTCACGTCCCACTAGGGCTGTCAAGTCCACCCTGTTTCTTCTTCTGGGTCTGGCCTCTGCATGCCCCTTTCGGGCTGTCAACCCATCTCGCCTCTTGACTTTGGGCTTGACTCATATACCCCACCGGGATCGTCAAGTGTACTCCTTTGTCCCCACGGGCTTGGCCTATACATACCCTCTCAGGCTGCCAGCCCTATTTACCTATCGACTCACGGATTTGACTTATACGTCCCACCTGGGCTGTCGAATCCCTTCCTGTCGTCGTTTCGGGTCTGGCCTATGTATGCTCTTTCGGGCTGCCAACCCATCCCGCCTATCGGCTTCCAGGTTTAACCCGCATGTCCCTTTTGGACTGTTAAACCAGCTCCTTTGTTGTTCCAACCGGGCTTGGCCTCAGTATGCTCTCTCGGGCTGCCAACCCATCATGCCTTTCGGCTCGTTTCTATACTCTTGGGTTCGGTCTCAGTACGCCCCCTCAGGCTACCAACCCGTTTCGCCTTTCGGCTCACAGATTTGATTCATTCGTCTTACCCGGACAATCAAATCCACCCATTTGTCCCACCTCTGCGGCACACACGTCCCTACGGGAGTGCCACCTTTCTCCTTGCCTTTTGGCATTATAGGACAAAAAAAAAAGAAAAAAATTGAGAGAAAAATTTTGGGGGTTAAAAATATTGAGGCCCCAGCGGACTTGGTTGTTTCTGTTAGAAGAGCAATCAAGGGTAAAAAGGCTTTGACCCGGCTAAGGTGAAAACCCGAAAGGGCGCCTTAGGCAAAAATGGGTACCCCTCAGTGTGAAAACCCGAAAGGGCGCACTGGAAAAAGCTAAAGGGGGCCAGTCCTGGCGAAAACCCGAAAGGGCGGTAGGGCTGGTAAAGTGATATAAAAAAAAAAAGACATACATGCAAGAGGATGGAGGTAAAAACAGCTATGCTAAGCTCTATCCTTTATTCATTAATGTCATCAAGGGAGCCCGAGACAAGCCCTCGGGGATAACTCAAATAAACAATGGGGCGTAAGAGCCCTATGTACAAGAAAGTGCCAGAGCTCGTCAATCACGGTGTACGTCCCTCTGCAACCCCGCAAGACGGGTCTCCTCCTGGATGATCTCCTCCCGAAGCTCATCAGATCGGCGACGGCAGGTCTCCACCTTTGCCTGGACAACACAGTGCTCCTCAGCTGCCTCCTGGAGCTCTCTCTGCAGCTCCTCCACTCGGAGAGAGGTCCGCCGACTATCTCCCTCGAAGCTCGCAAGGTGGAGGTCGGTCTCAGCCCTGGATGCTCGAAGCTCACGCAGCCGCTCCTCCTGCTCCTGGACCCGTAGCTGGGCTCTCCGTCTCTGCTCCTGTGCAAGATGGAGACGAGCGAACTCGCTCCACAAGCCTGCTAGCTTCGTGGCCCATGCATCTCGGGGAAGATTTAACCCATGGTAGCTCCTGGTGAATAGTTCCAGATCGGTCCTCAAAGTCTCCACGGTGGGCAATGGGTCGGCCTGAAGAAGCTGGTCAAGACTCTACAGAAGCTGATCAGCCATGCTGCCATGTAATGCCACCCCAAGTGCAGGGGCGTCAGGTCACTCAACTCCAAGGGCAGGGAAATCCATGGGTGTCACGCATGCTCCTCCTACAGGCCCTGCTTGTAAAAAAAAAAAAAAAAGGAGAGATTGTGAGTGTATCACCACAATAATGCCGCAAGAGTAGAACTCTAAGAGTGCAACCTTCAAGGACTCTTACCTGAAACAGTCTCACTCACCGGGCTGGGCCCACGAGGAGATCCCTCCATAGGGACTAGTGGACAACCATCAGCAAGTGCTGGCCCCTGCTCTGTGGATGGTATAGGCGTCGCCGACCTCTATGCAAAGAAGGCAAGGAACGAAAAGTCTTAGTACTCCGGCCATATCAAAAAGCAGAATGAGCACTTCATATTTAATGAAGACATACCAGCCTGCACAGGTTCTTCCTCTTCAATCACAGCGGAGTCAGCCCCTGTAGTTGGCTCCATGGGAGGAGAGACAGCTAAAAGAAGGCATCCACTTGTCAAATAATGATTAATATCACAAATGAGAGGAGTCTTGTTCGATGAATGACAAAATTCCTTAATTTGACAACAATATACCTTTCGCTGCCGAACCAATGAAGGTCGCGGCCTCGTCAGCGGTGCCTTGCTCTTCAGATGGCATGTGAAAGGAGCCTGGTGTATGGTCTATCTCTGTGGGCCTAGGGAGGCTGCCCTCCTCCTGATGATCACCAGCTGTTTCAAAACAAAAGCATCTCAGAATGTCAACATGCAACAGTATGTGTGGCTGGAATGATGTACAGAATATCTTTGTGCATACCTAAAGCCTGCACCCGGCCAGACTCTGCAACACCGGTAGTACCTGTCGATGGTCCCATGTCTAGGGACGATACCTCCTCGCCACGGATCGCAATCTCTGTAGTTGGGATCCCAACCCCTTCATCAAAAGCTGGCAAGTCGGCAGAAGAGCCGACCTCTACAAGTCTGGAAAGCTCACCCAAGGGGAAGGCCGTCTGGACAGCTGTATAATAATGAGCAAGACAAGTTAGATAAACTCATTATTCCATATACACAAAAGGGCGTGGAGCTTAAGTCACCTGGGCTCATCCTGACTTCACCTTCTTCAGAAGAACTTGAAGAAGAAGAAGAAGAACTCCTGTTGGAGGAGGTGCTGGAAGTCTCTGTCCTCGATGAGGTGCCAGAGCCTCTATCTCCTGGAGAAACGGATGGCAGAGAAGTCTCTTCCACGCCAGAAGACCCCTTTCCCCCTTCAACGACAGGGAGAGGGATCTGAGCTCGAGAGGTCCCTGCAACGTGCAATGCTATATTAGCTAAAGCTCATACTTCATCTGTTTGAAAGAAGGAGCAAGGGAAGGTTAAACATGTAAGACGTCAACCTGCCTCCGGAGCAACAGAGCTCCCGCCTGTATCAAGTGCGGGGGAATCGCCTGTTACAGGCACATAGTCATCGGCAAGGAAGTCCAATCCGTCAATGTCCACACTGATGTCGGGAATGGACTCGTCCACCACTAACCCCGCCTCTGTGAATACATTTCCTGGGCAAGGAGAAAAGCTCGCAGCATGTACAGCCTCAGGAGGAGCTGCAGCAATGAGGGGAAATAACAATCAGATTACAACATTTCAAAATAGGTTGTGATATTGATTGAGAACAAACATTCCCCATTCTTACTCGAGATCTCAGCTGGAGTAAGGGACTCCTCCTCAGGACGCAGGCGAATGGTAGGCCGCGGATCACCCTCTGGGATATCAGTCTGTGGCCTCTTCCCGCGCCCACGAGCCTCTGAGCTAGAAACATGTCCTGCAAGTAAAAAGAAAGGGTTGCATAGAATCAGCACCTTAAATTGCAGAGTAAAAGGAGACAGGGTCAAATAACTCAGCATATACCTGGATCCCCAATAAGCCTCTCAGGCCTCAAAACGATCTGCTCAGTCTTCAAGCCAAGGGCCTTAGCAACCTTGCTCACAATGGCCCATATGGCGTTGGGGGTGGTAGCCACCTCCAAATCTGAGATATACTCCAGGGGACCCGCGCAGCCTACGGCATTCATGATATGGATCCTCCAAGCTGTGAAGGCACCGCCTCCTAATGCCCCCTCTGGAACAGCTCCTGATAATTGGGACTGGGTCTTCAGACCACAAGAGGTCTTCAGATCCTCCCACCAGGAGTAGAGGGCCGAAGAGTCAGGATCTACCCTCCGACGGGCAGACCTGGAAGAAGAAACTGCAGCTGGGACACTCCGCAAGGGCTTCAAAGCCCCGGTATACTGACTCCTGTCAACAGGGATCGAGAGTCCATCCGCCCTCCAACGGGTCTCAATCTCATGAATGGCCTTGGCGGCCCCAGAAAAGTGAGATCTGATGAACGCCGCATCTAGAAACAGTGGAGGCAGATCCTCCTTCTTCAAGCGTCGTTCCTCTGCAGCTCGAACAGTGTTAGCTCGCTGCCTGAAAACAAGGCTGAGCTTAAACCACCAGCGCGCATAGTGTATATCAAAGAAACCTCTGCGTGTCTGTGCTGGGATGGGGTACTCCTCCTTCACCTCCCGAGAAAGGAAGTCATGCCATGAAGCCGTCACTAGGTGCATATCCCTCTATCTGTACTGCCGAACGGCAAAGGGAAAATCTGCATGCTGAGGTATCGACTGGCCGTACCCAAAATTCCTAGCAAATCTGTGCGGGTAATATGGCTCAAGCACCGCCATACTGGAACGGCGGTAAACCAGAATGCTGGGTCGAACACAAATAACCCAGTCGACCAATGCATGGTCGGAGGGTAAAGCCCAGGAAGATAGCCTGCAGACAACATTGTCACCCTGTCGCTCCGTGTATGGGCGGAATGAGCGAGAGCTGTGATAAAACTCCAGACTCTCATCCCTCCTAATATGGAGGAAAGACAAGGTACGACGAGCACTGGCAAGCTGCAAAACTGAGTCCTGCTCCGGATGACCAGCAAAAGCAAAAAGAAGTGGCGCTGCTGGGTTATCCACCGGGGTCCTCTGTGATAACTCTGGCAAGAACAAGCCGGCCCATGCACTCAGATAGTGGGTGGACATCAAGATATGCTTATCTCTAGGAGATGAGTGTGAAGTCAATGCCCCAAGACTATGAAAGATGTTCGCCAACGCGGCTGGAGCAATGGCGAGCCTGCGCCCACAAGCCAATAAACAAGCCGGGTAGATCACCTCTGCCCGCAGAATCCCCTCCTCTCCATGAGGGATCACAAAGCTGGCCAGCCAGTAGGCCAGGTAGGCTGCCAGATAAGTCAGTGGCGGCAGCTCCCTCGAATTCCACCCCCGTGTCGGAGCGGGTAGGTGGCGAGGGTGTGAAGCAAAGCGGAGCTCGACCTCGCGGCACTGCTCCCAAGACATCCCCGAGGTAGCAAACTCCTCGTAGAAACAGTACGGACCGCTGTAGAAATGTGTGACCCATGCATTCAGAGTCACCCTCGGCGTCCGTGTAGCTTTCTCCTTGCCCACGAGGGCCAAGTCCCTCCAAGTCTTCATCAGATATCTGAAGCAATATGGCATATAGTAATGGCCTGCGCCATCAGAACCACTCAGATGCAAATCGTCCAGGCATATCTCCTCATATGGCTGTCCGCAGACTGGGAGGCCAGAAATCCTGTGGAAGCCCACAGGTCTAGTGAAGTCTCCCCCTCAGCAGTCATGAAAGTATTCCAGCGCCTGTTAAATCTCTCAGCTAGAGCCTGGACCAGCCCGGTATGACAGGGGTAAGAGTACAAAGCTGCCGTCACGGCATGACGTATGCCTGCCCTATCAAGTGCTGTCCTGTAAACCAGCAGCACACCCCACAGCCACTCTGTGGCGCCACGTCGATAACAATGGGAAGGGACAACGGCCCATCCCCCATACCAGCTCGGGGTCCTCTGTGCCAAGATCCTCTCTAGCATGCAATCAGCCTCGTAATCATCATGTGAACAGGCTGCGCCGGTGGGGGTCAGAAACATCCCGTCAATAGCAATATCTGCGGCCCTGTGATGCCCGGCCAGATGCCAGGTGGCTGGTGAAGACAACGCCGTCCTCACGGTAAAACTGTCGAACTCCCTGTAGGAGCCAAGACTCCTCTGATCAGGGTACTGTCGCTGATGCGCAAAACCCTCTGGGAAGCTCGGATAAGAAAAGCTGCAGGTGCTATGCATACTGTCCCGCCCGAGCAAAATAGCCCGCTCCAGGCGACGCCTCTCCTCTGGAAGCCGAGGATCGTCAGTCTCTACTCCAGGCGGTATGAAACTCTGGATGAAAGGGAGAAGGTGACAGTCCAACGGAAAGTGGGGCGGGTAGCCGCCCGACCGGTCATAAGTATAGCGTCCAAGCCCCCGTGTAATCCGGGAGACGTCAACAACGCCCCCAGCGGTGGTAGTCTCTCCAATTGGGCCCTCAGCGACCCAAGTAAATCCGCGGTCCACCGCGTCAAAATCCTCTGGAGTGATGCTGCGAGGAGGGAATGGCGGCATAGGCCTGTCCGTCCTCCGTACATAATGATCATCTCCACCGCTGGTCCTGGACCTCTGGGAAGTCCCCCCGCTCCGTCTGGAACGAGCCATGTCTGCAAAAGCTGCAAAGTCAAGAGCAGAGAAAGCATTGTCAGTTAAACAAGCATGTGGACAACATCAAGACTACAGAAAGTCACACAAAACTCCGACATGCCTATGAGCCCGGAAACTGACACAGAAGCAACGGAATGCACGGGCCATCCGCCCCCACCTTCGGTTTGGACGTATGTCCCGTGGGGGGCATTTGTTGCACCCATAATTTATCGTGCTAAAGGTTCGGGATTTTAATCCCGCATGTGACAAGATTTCGGAAGCGGTGTATCACCCTCCGATAGGATATTCCTACACGGGGTACCTTGTTCGGCATATCGCCGTCCCGTCGGATATTCCTAAGCTTAAGGCTTTGTAGCCCATATGTCGTGACGATATAAACCCCTCAGAGGATGACCACGAGCCTAGCACGAGCCGCAATGATTGTCAGGATCATGTGACTATATTTAAATCCCTACGGGATTAAGCTCTCGCCCTTCGGATGTGCAACCATAAGAAGGAAACACTTCTACAGCGGCGAAGAAGAGGCTGGAATAGGTCTACGTACCAAGCACAGCGTCCCTCGCACGTGTATCACGAGGCACGGACAACAGCTCGTCTTCCCGCAGCGGCCTACGGCACGAGGAAGACGACAAACGAACAAGGCGACGTTCCCTCTCGTTGTTCTCCACGAGAGACGGCGAAAACCCGGAGTTTCAAAGCCTCGGAGCCCCCCTTTTATGGAATCCACGCGAGAAGTAGACCCGTCCGGGGGTGGAGGGACCCATCCGGGGTCGCCCTTACCCGGACGGGTCCGCCCTGGGCGAGAGGAGTCCCGCGCGGGACTCCTCCTAGGCAGGCGGACCCGCCCGGGGTCGTCCGGACCCGGGCGGGACCCACCCGGGGTCCGCGACCCCGGGGAGCCCCCCTCGGGGTGCGTGCGGCCCGGGTGGGGACCACCCGGAGTCCGCGACCCCGGGGAGGTCCTCCCCAGGGCGCGCGACCCCGGGCGGCACCCACCCGGGGTCCGCGACCCCGGGCAGGTCCTGCCGGGGGTTCGCGACCCCGGGGAGGTCCCCCGGGGGCCCGCGACCCCGGGCAGGCCTTGCTCGTGGGGCTGCGACCCCGGGCCGGTCCCCCCCCCGGGGAACCGCGACCCCGGGCCGGTCCCCCCGGGGAGCCGCGACCCCGGGACGGTCCAGGACCGTCCCGGGACCTCCCACCCCGGGGAGGTTCCATTCCCGCGCACGGACTAAAAAAATTTGAAAATGGAACCTCCCCGGGGTCATTTTCATCCCGTTGGACCCGTACGGGGTCGAACACTCCCGGGGAGGTTCCCCACTTCTATAAATAGACCCCCAGAGGTCCAAAGAAGGAGATATACAACAACAACTACAAGCAGCAACCTACGGAAGACGCTTGGAGCTTTTTGTTCGTTTGTCTTGGCCCGTGAGGGGTAAGTCCCCGGGTCTTGTATTTATGCCCCTACGGGGTATATTTACGGTTATGCCCCCCAGTGGGCCATGTTTGTAATTATGCCCCTCAGCGGGCCACGTTTGTAAGTCTTTACGTCTCGGGACGACTAAGTATTGTATTTCTGCCCTTATAATAGCGAAATTACAAAAATATCCTTCCCGGGATGGTAAAAGACCGAAGTCCTGTAATTTGCAGTTATGCCCTGCAATCTTTTGTAATTGGGACTGCGTCCCTATCTCCCGCTCCAAGGCGGACGTTTGTACAGTCGACAACTCGCCGACAACCCTTGTACTCCCATGGAATTATAAAAGCATTCAACATGTTTTATATGTAACCTCGGGTGGGAAAATTATAAGAAAACCCCCCGACTTTGGAAAATTGTGTATATACCCCTCCTTCGATCAATTTGACAGAGCCATGCTTTCTATGAAACTCTTTGTCGTTCCTTCGATCCGGAAGTGTTGTCAGCTTAGTCCAGCGCTCGGGTATCATATCAAACCTAGGTCTAGGGTCTGGTAAAATTACCAAAATACCCCTGTAACCTAAACATGGCCTCAGAGCCCTCGAAACCCTCCAGAAAGAGCCTCAATGCCTTGGGGAGTTAGAGATCCAGTTTCACTTCCACTCCAGCCCAGAAAATTTCATAAATGTCCCTGGCCTGGAAAATTACCAAAATACCCCTGGGTTGGTAAAATTACCAAAATACCACGGGGTCCAGAAAACTTCCCTTGCTTTAAAAATGCCTATGGCTTCCGCATATTTGGGCCTCTATGCCTAAATCTTAGGGTTTTGCTCAGACCTAGCCCTAATCTAGTTGTTTCTATGTGTCGGTGGTAAATGAGTGGTCATGGAGAGTCTCTCGAGTGAGCTTGCCCTCCACATCAGAACCTCTGTAGAAGTCTTTTGGGACCTCTTTGACAGTTAAACAAAGGTGTTCGGACGTTAGGCCGATGTAAATCAACACTGATTCCGGTCAATGGGGAAAGGTCCAGCACTCGAACCCAAATCGTCTGATACTATGCGCACCCACGGAACCCTCTATACGCAGAAGAGTGTTTCTTTTCAAAAAGAACGAAAATCTACCTTTTATCTAAGATAAGAGAGGACTTAGATTTTTTCCGTGTCCAACAACTACAAATAGCCATGGACAAGTTTAAGGGCCGTAACCAACATAAACCCTTTGGCTCACACTAACATGAGATATCCCCACCCTTCGAGAATTTGGAATTGCATGTGGACTAACAAACTCTGAGCAAGTTGTCAAGTCACTTACCTATGTCAAACTAACCAGGAATCACTATCATTCAGGTTTGCAAGTCAGACCTGATCTACCTCTGCACTGAACCACTAATCAGGTCTCGTCAACCTATGCATTATGTAGTCCGAGACGTGAGGCGACCGAGACGACTAAGGGGTCGTCTCATGCCTCAAACGCCTAGGCGATGGCCTAGGCATTTGAGGCGTTTTATTAAATATATATATATACAATTCAAAAAACATAAATATATGTCTAAATATCAAAGAAAATACATACAGACAATCAAGATTTTCAATAAAATTAACAATAATCAAGATTTGAGACAAAAATACATACATACAAATAAGATAAGATTTGAATAAAGGAGGTTTAAACCAAAACTGGACCAAAAGAAGAAGAAGATTGAGAGTGAAACGTTTGAAATGAAAGGGAGGCGGTTTAGGACTGCCTCACCGCCTCAAATGCCTAGGCGAACGCCTAGACGCGCCTCTGATTACGTAACCTATGCACTGACATGAGCTCTGATGCTTGAGCTCAAATAGTCATGACAAATGGAGGATGAATAGTTCAACCAAAACATGAAATGGTGACCTTCTAAAACTCCAATATATGTCCACATTTATAATCTCAACCCTAAAGCCAAACTAAAATCAAGTTCCATTGTCATAGCTGCAAAGCAGTTGGCTTTTTTGTTGTTGATTTTCGAGGTCAAACTCACCTCAGCTATCCGCTTACTCGACCTCCACCCCAGCCACAACCGTGTGCGGTCCGAGTTAGCGGAGTGTCGAGGGGAGCTCGAAGGTCAAACACACCTTGGAGATCCTACCACGGGAAGCGCGCAGGCAGAGCAGTTGACTTACAAGATCTTAATCGAATATGTCTTAATCAAGACTTGGCAGCCTGGTCTAACAAATCCATTCATTTGGAAAAGGTGAGATGCCACTACTAGTGGACTATTATGGTAAAACTCGTGACATAATTGTGCAAAAAATAAAGAAGAGAAAAGGATAACTACAAGAATGCACTCCAAAGGGGTCTGCACTCTGCAGAGAAATGACCAGAAAAAAGCTCAGCACACATCCCCCTCCTCAAAAAGAAAAGGAATATCAATCTGCACAATAGTAGCCCTGCCCAACAAAAAGGCACCCTACAACCCAACTAAAAGCATGGTGATATGGAACTGATCTACCTTAATTATAATTCTTCAGAAAATGTAGGAACAGCACTGATAATATACATAGTAGTTAAGTATCTTGTCTGAAGAGTGGGGATGAGAAGGAAAACTACAAGGATACATTGGTCATTAGAATTGCCTGACTCAACTTGCTTGACTACACCCGTCACTAGAACCATTAGTGTGAATACTTGATTATACCGGTCACTTGAACCATCAGCAGGAGAGAGGCAAGGACACATCAAAAAGATAATGGTCATCAGAATTCCCTGACTCAAGTTTCTTGATTTTTTTTTAAAGTGGATAGTATCACTGAGTGTATTAAATGAAAAGGAAGATATACAAGTGTAGTCAAAAAGCTCCCAAAAAGAGTCCCTGTACAAAAAACCACACCAAGGCGGTGTGGGGCAGTCTACCCCTCCCCTCCCCTCCCCCAACAAAACAAAAAGAGGTGAGTCGAGAGCATTCACATTATATAGCAACTCCGCACATTCCCTCACTCTAGAACAAATGAAAGAAAGAAGAGAATCCTCCACTCTAGCCTCCCTCCTGAAGGCCATGTTGTTCCTTTCACAGTATATGACCTAAAGGGTGGCATGCAGGATGAGCCACCAAATAGCATGATCACCTCCGAGGGGCTAACTCCTACCCCCAGACCCGATGAAGGGTTGCACGTTAGTCTGTCGGCCGAGTACACACCGAGATCTCGTAGCCACACCCTCCCACACTGCCACACCCTCCCACACCGCTTGCGAGTAGGTGCAGCTTACAAAAAAGTGGTGGACTCATCCTCCAGGCCACACAAGCAACAAGTCGACTGGACACCTGATAGGAAACGAAGGAGCATGTCTTCGGTGGGAAGCCTCCAATGTGAAATCCTCCAAATCAGAAGCTTCGCCTTCAACGGGCTCCTCGGTCTCCAAATGTGGGGAGCAAGGCTATGCCGCACCCCACCATCAGAGATGATGGAGTAGGCAGACCTAACAGAAAAAGTCTCCTCCCTATCTCACCTCCAAGTCCATGCATCCTCCCTGAGGGGGTACAGGGCAAAGTCAAGGAGGGTCTGGAGGAAGTCCTGGAATTGCTCCAACTCGACACTTCTGAGGTCCCTCCTGAAAGTCGGCGGCCAGGTGCACCCAGAGAGGTGGGGATCAAATGCTCAGGCAACTGACCACAGATGATCAATCGAGATCATGAATAGACTAGGAAAGGAGGCCTCCAAAGTGAAGTTATTGCACCATCTGTCTTTCCAGAAAAGGCAATGGTTGCCTTTCCCTAGACAGATTAGAATCCCGAAAGAGATGAAGTTCCTACAAGAGAAGATGCAACGCCAAATAAGAGACATCTAGGCTAGAGCTGGAAAGTGCAATCCCAAACTCTCCTTCTGACGTAGTACCTCTGCCTGATGAGTTGTGCCCAAAGGCCTTCATCCCCTACTCCCAACCTCCATGAACACTTACTCAAGAGAGCCACATTGAAGTCACCCACATTTTTTATCCCATTTGTTCCTTGGGAGTAGCCACTCTCCCCCACCTAATGTCACGTCAACCCCTACACCTCCCCCCACTCCCATGTCAAAAGAACTTTCCTTGAATGGCCTCCATCTTCTTCAACACAGTCTTCAGGATGCGGAACACAGAGAAATAGTAGACAGATAAACTATCCAACACCAATTTGCACAAGACTAATCTGCCCCCATAAAATAGTAGCCTCGTCTTCCAACCAGCCAATCTAACCTCATACCTCTGGATCATATGAAGACAATCAACACACCACAGAGCCCCTGGGTTAAGAGAGAGGCCCAAGTAAGAAAAAAGAAAATTCCCTATCTGACATCCAAAGATGTGAGCAGTCTTGTGAAGTGTTCTGACCTCCATGTTAACCCCAACAATCAAACTCTTGTTGAAGTTAACTCTCAAGCCAGTAGTCTCCTCCAGCAGCTCCAGCAAGATTCTCGCCACATGCATCTGCCTCTCATCCTCTGTCGGGAACAGGATGGTATTATCTGCATACTGCAAGTGGGTGACCGAGAGACCATCTCTCCCAACCTAGAATCCCCGTATCAAACCAGCAGACTCTGCACTCTGTCATACCTACTCAGAACAATAGCCACAAGCACAAAAAAGAGAGGAGACATGGGATCTTCCAACCAAAGCTCCTTGCCACTGAGAAAGAAAGAAGTCGACTTCCATTAACAAGAATCGCAAATGATGCAGAAGAGATGCAAGACCTGATCTAGCCGATCCATTTATCCCCAAAATCCACCTTCTCCAACAGATCAAACAGACAAGACCAGTTGACCCTATCATAGGTATTTTCAAAATCCAACTTCAAAACCACCCATCTCTTTCTTTGAGTCTTCACGACATATAAACACTCATGGACCACTAAAAAATTGTCATGAATATGACGTCCCCTGATAAAAGTTCCCTGGACCACCCTATCCATTCCATAACTCTCTCCAATCCCCCAGCAACTTGGTGATGATTTTGTAAATACCATTCAACAGACTGATAGGCCTGAAGTCACAGAAGCCAGGACTCCTTGAATCTTAGGGATAAGAACAATGAGGGTTTTGTTAATACCCCTCAAGTGTGCCCTCCCCTCATGGAATTGCCTAATTGCTGTCAGGAGATCATATTTGATGGCATCCCAACACTGCTAAAATAAGGCGAAAGGGAAACTATCCGGACCTGGAACTCTATCCCCTGCAAGAGAAAAAATTGCATGCCGAACCTCCTCCTTAGTGAAGCTCTGCAATATGTCATTCCTCTCCTCCTGGGAAAGCCGTGGAAGAAGGTCATCGGCAATCCTTGGTCTAAAGTGGTCCTCCTCTGAAAACAATCTGGAATACAAGTCCCTCGCTAGACTCCCAATATGCTCATCCGAAGAGGAAGAGTTCACCCACCCGAATGCAGGTAGTGGTATTCACTCTCCTCCTCCCCGATGCTATGCGCTGAAAGTAAACAGTGTTTCTATCCCCCTCTTTGATCCATCTATCCCCAGATCTCTGCCTCCAATATATCTCCTCCCTAGAGAGGATCTCGTCGAATTGACATCTCAAAGTGTCTCTCATCCTCCTATCCTCTGCATCCATAAGTCTTGCCTCCTCCAAGTTATCAAGTCCCTCAATCTGCTGAAAAACTTTGTCCTTAGCTATCCTCCCCATGAGGGTTTTGTCCGCCCCCCAGGTCTTGAGAACATGAGTAGTATGCCCCAATCTGGACACAAGAGTCGCCATGGCAGAGCGACCGGAAACCTGTGCAGACCAAGCTCCCCTGATAGTATCCATGAAGTCTATCTCTCTGAACCAAAACCTCTCTAGTCCGAAGGTGAACTTCCTGTCTTGCAAACGGCTGGTCTTCAAGAGGATTGGCTTGTGATTCGACAAGTCACTAGAAACCATTAGAGTAAACTGAACCATTGGTTCTTGAAAGTATAAGCCACAAAGCAAGAAAGGGTTGTTGATTCGTTGGACATTTTTTTAGTTAAGACAACTGACTCTTGTGACTCTCCATTTGGTTGACTGTGATTCTGGAAACACTTTTGAAATTCTACAAAAACCGTGTGAACATAGATGATAGATCCATATGGAACATGTCGGTTGAAAAAATCAACACATGGTTTAAGGATTTTGAGCACGACGCACCTATTAAGGGAATTCCATCAATAGCAAATTGTTTGCAGAATCAAAACCAAATGTGAATCTTCTCTGAAAGTAAACTGCCAGCCATTCCGGCATTCCAACATGACTCAATTTATTTCTTGTGTCCTCGTGCCTTATTCTTTGGTATTTGTCATGTTAGACATGCAGTAGCCCGGTGTCAACACTGGACACACATGCTGACGGTCGGAATAATTCAAACCCGTGCAGATTATCAGTTTGGCTCAAAAGGAATTACTGATCCTACAAAAGATCATGTCAGAACAGACTGTACATCTGTTTGATAACAAAATTGTCAGCTCGACTGATGAACTGATGAATTTTGCAGTAGGGAGCTCAATTTCATCCGACATGCAAATGATCGAGAGAAAGAAAAAACTAGCTACAGTTGATGAAAGTTCCAAAACCCTCAAGTCCAGTTAGGGTTTAGTGTGGACAGGATTAACAATGAGGTGTTCGATATATTTGCACAGCCAGCCAACTAAAGGACGTACGCGTTCGTAACAGTCGGACAAGAAAAGATACAGATCAAACGACTCAGGTTTCCAAAGAGAACTAATGATCTGCAAGACCCGAATAAATCAATAACAAAAAACGTAAGACAACCCAGAGAGACTAGGAACTTACACTCCCCCGGCGATACCACCGGCCGCGAGAGACTTGCAGATCGTAAGGATCGCGTGGCCAGGGGCCTTGACTCCCTCCCTCGCCAACTTCGCCTCCTCAGCCAGGTTCACGATCGTGGTCACCGCCGACTCCCCCGTGGTCTTTCCCACCACATCTTCGGATGCCATCGACCTCCCGGAAAAACCCTAGGAGAGGAATTCCCCAGAGGAGGGAACGGACGGAGCCGAAGGAGAGGCGGGAAGAAGGCCGCGTCCGAGAGCGGGGAAAGATCCCCTGGCGACGAGCGGTCAGAGGCCGCCAATTATACCAGGGCCGCCTCCATTTCCAGTCTTCTGTTCCCTTTTCCCCCTGGCGATGGCGGCGGAGAGAGACGAGAGGGGGAGGCAGAGCCGAGCGGGGGGAGGGGCCAAGCTGCCTATAAAATGCGCCGGGGGAATGAGCTCTGTGGACACGAGTGGCGGTGTCTCTTCTTCTCAGTTATATGTGTCCGGGGACGGAAGTGAGTGTGGTAAAATGGATCCAAGTGAGAGAGAGAGAGAGAGGTGTAGAGAGAGCAAGGGTATAGAGAGTTGTAGAGAGAGCAAGGGTATAGAGAGTTGTCTCTCTCTCTCTCTCTCTCTCTGGTTTTGTGAAACGGAAACCTAGATGCCATCTACGGTCGCCGCTTCCCGTCCGTTTAGGTGGCCAAAGTTGCCGCCGGTTACGAGGTTACCAAAATAGACGTTTCTTTAGACGGCCGGCGGACTTAACGGTCATTTTGGAGTGCCGCTAACCCGTCCAGCGTCGACGGATTCCATTAATTAAACAAACGAGTTGGAAGTTCGTGAAAAGTATATAACTTAATAACAAGTTGAAGCTTGAAGTACATATATTAATTAAACCGTATTAAACTGATTTATATTCGTGAATAAATTTAGAAGCTTTTGGACATCACTCCCCATAATCAATTGTACCAAGGTATTGACTCTGTTTTTTATAATCTCAACTGATGTCATGGTCCCAAAAAATAATTCCTCTCGAATTTTTAAAAAGTCCCTTAACATGGGGGTCTATCAAATAAATGTCAATTCAAGAGTTAAAATAAAAAATCGGTATTAAAATTTTAATTCCTCGGTACAATATAACATAGTGGACAATATCTAAAAACTCTCATAGTTTAATTAAGAATTACTATATTCTTTTATTGTCTAATCAAGTTAATTTTCTAGTTTAATTATTTTTTTAAAATATCTCATTTCATAGATACATGGTTAATGTGCAAAAATAAAATCTATATTTTTATCTCCTTTACGAACTTAAAAACTTTTAAATGAATATTAAATAAATTGGATCGATTACAATTCAAATAACTCGAAGTGAGTGAGAACAAAATTGGACATAGATAAGATTTGTTTATACTAAAAAACCTATCATTTGGTGTGGAAGAAAGGGGACATAGATGACTTTTCAGCATGCATAGTATGCCCTATCGAATCGAACATCTGGGTGGTAATGTTGGTTGATGCGGACGTGAGCGACAAAGAGAGCGTAAAGGCGTTACTGTTTGAGGTGGATCAGAAAGATGAATTGGATTCTGTCACTAGCTAACCCAAGTTGTTGGACTTCGCGATCCGCAGGGAATAAAAAATGATTTTGGTATGAAGTTAGATTAAGGGTAGAGTAATTAAATGCGCTTAAAACAATTCAAAGTTAACTCATTTTTAGTTTGATAAGAGGAGAGTTAATCTGGAAGTAAAGAGGTGAACTAATCTACTTTTAATATAGTGTGATTTGGTAGATAGTGAGTTAACTCGATACTAATGATAACTAAAATGTCACATTTATTTCTCCTTTTGTTGATTTTTTTATCTATGGGCATCATCATCATCAGAGTATTATCCCAACTATTTAGAGTTGGCTACATGAATCATATTCTGCCAAAGATTTCTATCAAATGTTATATTCAGATTTAAGCCTAAGAAACTAATGTCCTTCTTAATAATATCACACCATCTCATTTTACGCCTTCCCCAAGCTATTTTTCTAGCATCCACTAAGAGTTGGTCACATATTTTAACCGGCGCTGAGTTAGGGCGACGAAGTACAAGTCCAAACCACCTAAGTCTATTTTCTCTCATTTTATTATTAATTAGAGCTATCCTCAATTCATTACGGATGTGTTCATTCCTAATCTTGTCTTTCTTAGCTTTGTCATGCATCTATCTCAGCATTCTCATCTATGTTACACACATTTTGTGAATGTGTTACTTTCGCACTGCCCAACACTCGGTATCATATAACAAAACATGTCTCACAGTCGTTCTATAAAATTTTAATTTGAGTTTCACGCGCATACGACGATCACATAAGACTCTTGATGTGCTTCTCCATTTTAACCAGCATCCCTTAATCTTATATGCAACATCATCATAAATCTCACAATTCTCTATGATAGACCCAAAGTAACGAAAACTACTACTCTTCGAAATGTCATGTCCATCAATTAGAACAATGTCTTCACGTACCACTCTCTCATTACCAAAATTACAATGCATAAACTATGACTTGGTTCTACTAATTTTAAAACCTTTAGACGTCAAAGTATGTCTACAATGCTCTAACTTAATATTTAAAGCATCAATACTCCATCAATTAAGACAATATCATCTACAAATATTTGTGTTCACTTTAAATATTATTATTTTAGTTTATATTGAAATTAGTTTTATTATATAGTATAAATTAAATATAATATAAAATAAAAAAGTCAATGAATAACATAATTAATCATAATAATTAAAATTTAAAAGTCAGAAATGGCATTAATTACCGGTTTATGTTATCTTTCATCTTTAAAATTTTTAATTTTGTTTTTTAAATATTTTAATACATTCTATAAATTGAGTATATAATGAAAATAAATTTATGTAATTAATAACATAATTAATCTCATTAATTAGAATTTAAATATCAAAGATGTCATTAATTATGAAGTTAGGTTACTATTTATCTTACAATTTTAATTTAATTCAATTTTTAAATATTTTAGGATAATTTATAAATTGAATATACTATGGAAATATATTTTTATAAATAACATTATGAATTTCACTACTTAAAATTTAAAAGTCAAAAGTGTCATTAATTATAACTTAGTATGCAGTAAATTTTTCAATGTATAAAAAACTTTTAATATATTTTATAAATTGAATATATTATGAAAATAAAATTTATTTGATAAATAAAATCATTAATCTCACAAATTAAAATTTAAAAGTAAAAATCATCATTTATTACGGGTTAGATTACTGTTTGCCTTAAAAAATTATTTTAAAATAGTTTTAATATATTGTATAAATTAAATATATCATAGAAATATTTGTCTAAAAATAATATCATTCATCTCATTAATTAAAATAAAAAATGTCATTAATTACGGGTTGGATTATTATTTACATTAAAACTTGTGTTTTAAATTTTTTAAATTATCTCTAATATATCCATAAATCGAATATACCATGGAAATAAAATTATTCTGATAAATAACATCGCTAATATCACAAATTAAAATTTAAAAGTAAAAAATGTCATTAATTATGGGTTAGATTAGTGTTCACTTTATATTTTTTATTTTAAAATATTTTTAATACTATATAAATTAAATATGTCACAATTTTTAATAAATAACAGCATAAACTAACTAATTAAAATTTAAAAATCACAAATATTTTTTTAAAATATTATTTATCTTAACATCTCTATTTTTATTTTTATAAACATTTTAAATAGATTCTATATGATAATATATATTATTATAATAATAAAACTTTTGCTAAGAACGAGCATTAATATTATTAACTAAAAAATTAATAATGATGAAAGTATACGAATTTAGCATTAGACATAAACAAATGAGAGAGAGAGAGAGAGAGAGAGAGAGAGAGAGAGGGGGAAGTTACATTAATTACGGGTGAGTGAAATTGGGGCATAAATAATTGAGAGAGAGAGAGAGGAGAAAGTTACGTTAATTACGGGTGAGTGAAATCTGGACATAAACAAATGAGAGAGAGAGTGAGGAGAAAGTTACATTAATCAAGAGTGAGTGAAATCGAGACAAATGCATGTAATCTATCTCCGGGGATAGGTTTCAAAATTTGAGAATAATCCATGATTAATCCACCTTTGAATCCGATTAACTATAACTTACAATCAAAGTAAAAATATGGTTAGCCCTGGGTTAATTTGTTATAACTCATGGCTAACCCGAAATCAAAGAGGGACAGCCAATCGGTCGTCCAACGTTGTCTCAACTCTTGTGGTATGACACCGTGATTAAAGTTTGACGAATCATTTGTATTGGTCATACAAATCTTTTATCGATACGATACAATATGATAACGTTGCGTATCGAGATGAAAGAATGTATAGAATATATGTAAAATAATTTTAAAAAGTTTCTAACTAAACTGATTAGGTGACTTGTGCTTCCACATGACATGCGGCACGGGTTCAATTATGGGTAATGTCTTTGGGATTTTAAGTTTTTTTGACTGAGAATCTTAAAAAGAAATAAAAAAACTCGTGCGCCCAACGAGTTCTCTAACCAACCTGGCTACAAAACATGTTTAACGTAATACAAAACAAATGATATTTAAAACATATGAAATGATAGCGGTTGCGTAATACAGATTAGTCGTATTAGTATGCGGCTGGTACGATCCTGTATGGGACAATTTGTCCCGTATCGGACCGATTTATAAAACCTTAGTTATGATAACTATTGCTATCGTGTGTAGTTTTTAATTTTCTTCTCACATCTTCCTGACAAAGTGCATTAGAAAAGAAAAATATTACATCACCTCAACTCTTCCGCATATTGTCACCCACAGTTGCTCATTTGTAATGGTCGGTATTACACATCATTTGGAGCGAATAGGGAGTGTGCATATTTTTTCAAAATCTATAGAAAGAGAGGAAATAAGTAATTTTTGGAGATTTTAAACTATCCTAATTTGTCTCTTTATTTATTTATAAATTTATAAATTTATATAAAATAAAAATTGATGAGATATTGAAATATTTAAAAATATTTATAAAGAGGTGAAAATTTTAATAATCAGAATCCCTAAAACCCCTCCCGTTCCAAACGATACCTTAGATCAAGATGGAGCATTAATTAGAAAGATGTTACATTGCCTAACTAAGTGATCACGACAGGAATCGAAGTTTTTCCAAACGCGATTGTTGAAAGTCTCGGGCTGATGCATAATGGAAAATGTTTATATGACTTCACTAGATTTCCGCTTAAAACTTGAAAAAATCCGATTCCTGCCGGGGGATCATGGTTCAAATTTGGCCAATGCCAAAGATTAATTATCCGGATAAATAGGTGGCTTCCATTAAAAGACAGACGCAAGAATTTTCCACTCCACATAGAGGCGAGCCTTCTACTTCCCACGTAGGCAAATCTGTGTCTTCTTGCTCCGTTCTTGGTACCATGCAATCCAAACACGTCAAATATGAGGTCTTTCTTCTGTCATATAATGTCACTTGCAGGCAGCTGGGTTATAGACCCTTTACGGACTTATGAGATAATTTCTTCATCCTTACAACTGCAAGGGGCTAAATTTAAATTTAAATTCGTGATCTGTCTTAAAGAAGGGAGGTCCAATACACTGTTTCACAACTATAAACTCCGACGTTATGTTAAAATCTTTTAACTTGAATATTTTAACTCAAAATCTAAAAATGTTGAACGGATTTTTTAAAACGATTCTACTACATTAAATATATTATGATTTTATCTCTTTCCAATGCAATACTATATTACCATATGTATATACGACAAATACAACTAATAGACTTTTTTCCAAGTACTTGAGTTGTTTTTTGTTGTTAATCACCCTTATCCCCGTGTTTGTGCAGTTGGTGGTTAGAGGCTCTAGTGAGCTGTGAGATTTGCCGTAAAATTAACCGGGTCGGGTAGGATAAAGTTACGTGAGTTTTTTATTTATTCTATGTTTTTGATTATTTTATGTATTTTTTCTTATCCAAAACAGTACGATAACTAATTATCAAATTCAACTAAGCTTAATCTTAAGACAGCTTACCCAAAACTTATCTTAGCGGGATTTATCCTAAAATGTTGTCAAAGTGGCCCTCACGCCTGTTTTGATCGAATAACTTATTCACCCTTAACTCTCACTGATCTTGTTTGACCCGAATAAATTATCCTACCAAAGCTACGTTATCAAAATCGCTTAAGACAGAATAAAGGGAATAAAGTAACGTACAATACTATTATTCTGTTATTAAAGTGGTCCCAAAAGAACAGCCACACCCATCATTTTCACGCACAATGCCTTTTGTTTTTTTGGATAAGGTTAGGCATCGCATCTCACCACCCCAAAATGGTTGTCGGAGCAAAATATTCTTCGGCTACTTGCGCACATTAACGAGTTAACTGTTGTATTTGGGACACACGTACCTAGATGGACGTTAATGTATCAAACAACTGTCATTTTATATTACGAAGTTAAACGAGTCGCTTCACCGCCGAAATCTTTCTCTAGAAAAGATCGTGCAAGGGATTCTTATTATTAGAATGTATTCATGATCTTTTTTAAATAAATCATAAATATATTAATATATATATATAATGTATTTCGGTGAAGAGGAGAGATGTAAATTCAAAATATGAAATGAGTGATAATCTCTAAAAATTATTTTATGTGAGATTTTTAATGAATTTAATAGACTCTAATTATTAGAGTAGAGGGAAAATATCTAAAGTGAGTAAGTTGATAATGATATCTATAAAATTTAAACCTAAAAAGTAGAGGTTTTTTTGGACAACTCCGTACAAAATTTATTCACAATTAGATATGTTCTCAAATTAAATTATTTAATTATCATTTTCAAATTAAAAATTCACATCCTCTAACAAAATATATAAAATTCAAATCCTCCGTAATCCGATCAACTCAAAATTGTTTCCAAATGCAGTTGAAGCCTGGCGGGGTATCTACAACGCATAAATATATATCAAACTTTTTACCGGACATCTAGTATTGTAAAACTCAGTAGTTGTTATTAACAAATGACGTGTTCCTTCAAGTATCCCTTTAATGTATAAATATCTCTTCTCTATTCTTGATTAAAGAAAGATTATGTTTTCCTGATGTGAAAGGCCCTTCACGAAAATACGTAGCTTCTTCTATTTTCATCATTTATGTTTGGGACTCCCGTTAATCGCAATATGAGCCTCAGTGTGTTATTCAAATCAGGGTTTGGCGTACTGTAGCATATTGCGCCAATTTGGCCATGCCGGATCACGCTGCGGTATGTCAGTAAGTGTGACATCTCCAATAGTCTAATATTTATTTATCTATTTATTTATTATGTTATAAATGTTAAGTTTTTAAATTTGGTAGGCGATAACTAGATGGGACGAAAAATAGATGGAATGATAAGAAGTTAGACTGAGAGGGAGAGACTTGGACGAAGGGAGATAGAATGTGTTCCACTTAAGTGAAAGAAGATAGATGATGTTCCGCCTAAGCGAAAAGAAGTTAGACGATGACGTGATCGGGAGAGTTAGATGATGTTAAAGTAGACAATATCGTCTAAGTTGGGAGTATTAGACGAAGTGACCTATTAGATTAATTGTTTCTATCATCTTCTGAATAGACAATATATTAAAGGATTAGATGATGAGAAATGCTAGTTACCCTCCTCGATGGGTAGAAAAATTAACGGCCTAATACACTATTGGTCCATGTTATTGGCACGTGGGTCTCACCTATTAATTTCGTTAAATACTTATTAAATGTTTATGTACACTTCCATCTATTTGTCACCCTTAGATAACTTTTTTCCCCCTTAGATAGCTATTTGCCACTCTTAAATAGCATTAGAAGTCTCATTAGTCTCCTCGAGAATGCGTAAAAACTGACAGGAGCTGACTATTTGTCACCCACCCTTATATAGCTATTTGTCACTCTTTAATAACTATTTTTCACATTTACATAATTATTTGTCACTCTTAAATAGTATTGTAAGTCTCATTCGTCATCTCGGGAATGTGCAATAGCTGAACTATTTATCACCTTTATATAGCTATTTATCACCTTTAGATAACTATTTTTCACCATTAAATAACTATTTGTTACCGTTAAATAGCATTGGAATTCTCATTTATCATCTCGAGAATACACAAAAATTGACAGGAGTTAGCTATTAATCACCCTTACATAGTTATATGTCACCCTTAGATAGCTATTTTCACCTTTAAATAGTTATTTGTTACTCTTACATTATTAAAAATCTCATTGAAAATACGTGCAAAGCTCACAAAAAGTTGGGCCTACACACTGTATATGTGGCCCAATGAGAGATAGGACTAGTAATAAACTTACCCTCCTGCACGGATAATAAGTATTTCTCTTAGATTATACATTGAATAGATATACTATATGTTGACAGATTAGAATATATATTAAGAGATTAGACGATATATTAAAAAGTTAGATGATTCCTTGAAAGATTTGATGTTAGTTAGGTGCCATAATAAAGTTGGACAACGTGATCATTAAGAAATGAAATGTGCGACAAAGCTTAGACGTTGCAATCAGGGGGACAAATTAGGCGATGAGAGAAGATGACATCCAGTAAACGACAAAAGTCTTAATTAGAACTTTGACAGTGTCATACTTCCCTTGCACTTAAATAATGTTGAGAGCTGACAATACTAGACTTTCCTTGGATTCCAATACTGCAAGGATCTGAACTAGTCGAATTTTTTGCAAGACTTGGGGTGACATGACCAAACGAATATAAGAGTGTCAGGGTATGGAGAAGGTTTGTAGACATGTGAGTAGGGCTGTCAATGGACCGGGCGCGGCTTAGGTCGGCCCGGCCCGGGCTTGACTTATCAATATTAAAGTCCGAGCCTGACCCGGGCCTGAGCAAATGTCGAGTCGGGTCGGGCCGGGCTCGACACTATTAAAGAATTGTAAAGCCCGACTAAGGCCCGGCCTGACAACTTAAATAAAAAATAAAAACTAATATATTTAATAATATAAAACTTATAATCTCACTAAATTAACTAAAGTTTTGATATTAATTACATAATTTGTATGAAAATAAAGTTTTACATTTTTTAATTAAGTAAAATAATATAATTTTACCTAAGTAGTTTTTAAATTTGAAGGAAGGAAAAAAAAATGAACAGGTCGGGCCGACTCGCGAGTCAAACTTAAAACCCGAGCCCTGTCCACGGATCTAGTCGGGCCGGACTTTTATGCCCGGCTAAGAGTCCATGGGCCTAAAAAGGCCTTGCGGCCCAGCCCAGAATCGGACCAGGCCCGCGGGCCTGTCGGGCCAGCCCAACCTATTGACAACCCTACATGAGAGTGATCTGACACTATGACTTTGTAGGTAAGGATGTTATGGAAGGGGCATACCCTAACCCATAGCAGAGAGAGCCATATAGATCTCACTCTTTTTCTTTCTTATTACCTCTTATCATTCTCATTTCCTTGGCTTCTTGCACTCCCCGAAGCGTTCTTGGGAGAGCCTTGATGTCTCACGATGGTAAGTTTCTTACGAGCTTCTCATATCGTCATCTAACTTCTCTTTTTATGAGACTCGATTCTATGTTTCTCCAATATCTTATCTTTAGGGTGAAAGAGTGAGAGAGTAGGATGAACTGTGTGAATGGAAGAGTAGAAGACGCATAGTTTAAGGCTTCTTTGAGGTATAATTTCAAAGCACGAACTAGACGCGAACCTTACACTTAACTTCTTCAATTTTTGTTCTAAACCATTCCTCGATAATTAAGAACCACACCTTACATGTTCAAATCGAGTTGAGACTTGTTTTCTAATGTCTTTAGTTTATAGTTAAAGTGATTGTGAAAATTTGCATGAATGATATGATATGCAACAATTATAATAAGTTAATAAGGCTCAAGACGAGTTTCATGTAAAGATGAATGAAGCAAGAAAGTACGTTACACTACGTATCAATCTTTAGTTAATGTCGTTTTTAAGGATAATAAACCTTACATCGTATGAGCATAGAGCGATCCAGATAGAAGTCCACTGCATATCACGATCTAACCTAAACTCGATCCTATCACCTAGTCGAGTCATGTTCATTTCTTGTAACCCCTATTCGAATGTGCAAAGGAAATGGCTATCCGGTGGAAAGGACTACCAATAGAAAGGGCTATATGGATTAGTTACTCTAGAGGGGAGATCCAACGTAGAGCCATCCCTAGGTGCAATCGCCCATGTCATGAAGCCTTCATTATATGTTCTTTTTGTGTTTAGGTTATGATCCATAGTTCATGTGAAGCTCTTATTTCTCTAGTTAATATGTTGAAAATGTGAGTGTCAGCTCCATGACATTAAGTTTATGAATGTGATATGTAAGTATGTGTACGCTATATATGTGTGTGTGTGTGTGTGGATGCGCGCGCGCCCCATTATGCTCACCCATGAGTATAACATGTTAGCTTTCTTGATAAGAGAATATGTTGAGAAAAAATTTCATTCGAGCATAAAAATAATAAGATGCTACCATATATGCTACAATAATCCATGTGCAATTTATGTATGTGATATTTATGTTTGCAAATCACGTTGCAAGTTTCGAATCCACCGTGATATCTGTAGTTATCATGTATAGCTTTCATGTTTTCTTCTTTGACCTCATCAATCTTGGATGGTGGCATGGGACACCCCCATTACTGATCCACCCAAACTCATTTTATTAAAATTTTACTCAAGCATTCAAGTTTTACCCCATTCAAAGTAGTTGTACTTACTATTATTTGTACCATGATTATGGATAAGCTAGCATGACCTGCGGATAGGTTGTGCGGGAAGTATTTCTATTAGCGGGTGATCGCTATATTAGTGTTAGGAGTTCTACTAAGTATCTTACTCAACCTATTACATAATCCGTTTTAGGTGTTGAGTCATGAGGAGGTGCAGTAGTCGTTACTATTGCTCAGGAATTTGAGAAGTGTTGCACGAGAGCGAGGAGTTTCCCGGTGTGGCCTTATGGCTGGAGGCCGACTGCGCCATGACAATCTTCATTTTTCGTTAGCTTTGTTGCTCCGGACGGACTTATGTACCAAGACACTTCTGTACTTTATTATGGATTGTGCATGATAAATGTCCCTTACTCATGTTCTCTTCATAATGTGTGATTAATAACGAATGATTTTGTGTCGTAGAATGCTCACGGTACTACTACTCTCGGATATATGCACGCATGTGTTGCACTATATGTTACTGCTATAGTGGGGTGTGATCGTACGTTGGCACACTATCAATCTGGTATGGGGTCTTCGATGACTATAGTGACGAAGGTCAAGGTTGGCTTGGGAGAGGGAGGCAACGTGAACAGAGGCAACGATAGGGCAAACCAAACCTGTCATAGGCTTGTCTGCCGCTGTTGAGAGAGAGACTAAGATGTTGTGGAGTAGATCCGCTGTGTAGAGAGAGAGGGGGGGCATGGATGTTGAATTTAATGTTTTGAAAATATCAAAGTTTTGTTTCCTGTGGAGTTTTGTCCCATATTGGAAGATGGGAAAAGTTTTCATCTTCTTAAAGTTAGGACTCTTTACTACCTTGTGTACTCCTTTGGGGAGACTATGGTAGTCGGGCCATTTGAGCTTGTGGGATCCTTGGACTTTATTCTATATCACACACGCGCATATATTGCCTTGCCTTATCGTGTCGTGCGTGTGTGTATGTAATATTCGACCTTTATTTTATTTTATTTTTTGACCGAGCGTCTTTTGGGTTTCCTCCGCGTCTCCTCGGATTCCTTTGGGAACGGGGGTGTCGGTTCGTGTGCTTGACCGTTGTAGACTCTGATTGGGAGTCTATTTAAGGTAGCAATTTTTCCGAGGGTTCACACACGAAGGAACTCATCTTCCTCCCGTTTTTGCTTCTCTCGGTTATCTTCCTCTGCTCTGCAAGATCTCGAAGTGGTCACTGTGGTGTTCGCCCCGGCGTCGCAACTTGGAGTGCACCTTTGCGCCGCCATCGTTTGGGTCGTCGTATCTTGGGAGAAGTTTCGCCGTGGAGCCTATTGCACCGTGTAGGGGCGAAACGACTTTAAAGAAAGCGATATCGCGCTTCGACCCGAGTTTGATCTTCCTAAATTTCAATTCCACATTTTTCTGTTGATCCGTCTGATAGAGAAATCCCTCAATAGTGCATCCGTGATCTTTTTATTTCCAACAATGGAAACCCTCGATAGGGGCAGGGAATGCACCGCTATTGCAGAAAGAGAGGGAGAGAGTTTGGAGACTCAAGACAATTCGTAGTCTCTGAGAGAGAGATCGAGGGGATGCATTACCAACGAGAGAGAGAGAGAGAGATTGAAGAAGGAGGCCGTTGTCATGAGGTGTTGTCTGAGTGGGGAGAAAGGGGTTTACATGATTGGGAACCTTTGACATATGGAGGCGTAGGGTTAGGGGCGTTGGGTCGAGTATGAAGAGAAGAGAGAAGATGATGTTTGAAAAAGAATGTTCTCGATTCAGTGCATCACGGAACCGTATCAGAATGTACCGCAACGAAATTGGCACAATTATGTATTGTGATTCGGCGAACCTTGATTCAAAGTGGAGTCACGATGTTTGTTCTTGTAAAGATATCGAAAACCTTATTAAAAAAAGCATTCGTTGAGTGGGATGGACATTTTTGTACATCTACTTATTATTTAATTTATCTTATATATCCGTAGGGTATACATTGTACACTATAGTTAGTTAAATATGGTTCAAAAATGTTACGATAAAGGTAGTTCGAGTATAATTCATCTTAAATTTTAAAAATGTGGTCAAAGATGCGATCAAAATATGCATTATTTAAAAAATAGGTATGGAATATGTACGGTGTATCATGTGTTCACATATCAAAGATTTGGACTTAAAAATAGGGACAATAATTATATTAATATAAATATATACAACTATAAATTAAATAAATACATATATAATAGTTAATTATTATATACTTAGAAATGGATGGAAAAATATACCAATTTAGACTCTGTTAATATAATAATATAATTGCGCAAAGAGCTCTCTTATCTTGTAAATTTTTTATATTTAATATTATTTATAATAATTCAAGGAATGGCATCCCGTCGGCGAGCGCCGCTGCAGGCTTCACCCTATCCGACCTCGTCGGTTTTCGCTCCCTGCTCCCTCCTCCACATCACATCACTCGTCTAACTTCAGATTCGAGCTTTCGCCGCTGCAACGGCTCTGCCTTGGTCGCCCTGGCCGTCGTGCTCTTCTTGATCATCTCCAATATCAGAGGAGCCCTCACCTCCGAGTCCTCAAGCGACCGTTGACCCGTACCGCATCCGTGATCGATCTTATCGACTTTGGGCTGGTACGATTGCAGTTTGCACCGGTACGGACCGGAATGTCAGACACTGGTTTGACGTCGTAGGCCACTGATGCAGTGAGGTGGGTAGTGGCAGATGCGGTCCCTCACCACCCGCTTCCTCCACCGTACGCTACTCCACCTGACGGCCGCACCTGCCTGGAGATCGGGGTCTCGCTGGTCGTTCTTCTCCGTCGCCATGCGGGGGAAGGAGGACCAGGAGCTGGGCGAATTCTTGGATTACATGGAGAGGCTGAAGAACTATGAGAGGCTCGGTGTCCCGAGGGACGCCGGGACGGACTCGGATGTGGGCTTCGATCTTGGGAGGATGACGCGGTTGCTGAAGCGCCTCGGTGATCCCCAATGTCGTTTCCGGGTGAGCTTGTTTCAGAGCTGTTGTTGCTGCTGTTTCTACCCATATATTGTCTCCTTGAATTGAATCTTTTGTTAGAGTTGTATCGCCAGCGTACATTTTGTTGTAGGAAAGGAGAGACATGGAACTGCATTCTGTTGCCATGGCAGTTGTTCCTTTTTTCCTCTTTTTTTGGTTGGGGGGTGGGTGATGGTTGCCACGGCAGTAACTTTCCTTTTGAGTAATGGCTTATTATTCGCTGTATTGAAATTCTGGTGGAATTTAACAATCGTGAAAGGGAAATAGTAACTGAAAGAATTTCAGTATTTCTGCCTAGTAGTTAACCAGCAAATAAACCTGAATGAACTCGCTACGGTGATGGTTCACTTACACGTTTGAACATAACGGTAGGGTGCACCATAATTTTATTAGTATAGTATGTTCGATATATTGATTTTGCATAATGGCTATGATTGCGAATATGATTTGCCTAGATTTACTTACCAAGGTATACAAAAGCAAAATAAATGGAATCCCCGAATACCGTAAACACTTTTCTTATCAAATCCTTTTTTCCCCTAACCCTACCAACGCAGAATCCTTGGTCTAATGTTCTTGATTCTATAGTTGTTAGTCCCACCAACTGAGCTATAAGACGTTGATAACTTCTGATCAAATTCTCAGATGCTGCTATAGTTTTATAGATTTATGTGAATGTTTGCACTTCCATCTTCTACATGGTTGTGCGTGTGACTACAGACAAATAAACAATTCCTAATAGGATGAAAATCTTATAGGCTATTGATAATGATGGAATGAGAGAAAAAGTTCAACTCCCTAATAGGATGAAAATCTTGTAGGCTATTCATATTGCTGGCACAAAAGGGAAAGGTTCAACTGCAGCATTTATTTCTAGCATATTACGAGAAGAAGGATATCATGTAGGGACTTACTCCAGGTTCACACTTTTGACCACATTTCTTGTTATGTCTTAATGTTGTTTAAGTGGTTATTGTTGTAAAGAAGCAGGAACTTTCTTTATCTACGATCGACATTGTCCTTCAATCTGTATGATGTGTTTCTTGGCACATGTAATGGATTTTATCCACACTGATATGATTCAAAACTGCTGTTGATGCTCGTATATTGTGGGTTTGGGCATGTGCTTGGTTTCCCTTGGATCTCCTTCTCATGTTCTGTCAGATTTACTATCTTCCAAAGGGGAAGATAAGTCCTAGGTGACAGTAAACATGTCACTTCTCTTTGCTGGCAAGAAATGTTATAGGTCGATTAGAAAATATGGCAACACTGTGTTACCTGCAAGTGTCTTTTCTTTTGCTATCTTATATCTGTACTATTAAGTATTAACTAATAGTACATTGGTAGCAGAATGCTGTCAAATAGATAGTCCAAGAAAGGCTAATTAATTTGGAGGTCTGTGGTTAGAGCTGCAAGATGCTGTCTTTTTGGTGTTATGTAGTATGAGATGGTCAAAGCTCTGAGATTACATTAGCAATGGCCTTATATATCAAGAAGACCTATTTGTTATAAGAAGGCGGCTTGTGCCGGGAAGAAGAAATCTAAAGCCAAATTTTTATTTGTTCAATTTTCTTTTATCATGATGGGGCGGTTAGTGCTTCATGTGTAATCGGTAATCAGTTTTTACTCAATCTGGAGTGTGCATTGTAGTCAGAGGGAAATGGGTCTCTCCTCTTCCTCAGTATGACATTGGTACAGTATAAATCACAATTGTTGACAAACATCAAACTTATTTCCATATCATTGAGATTTAGTTATTTTATTTCTAATCCTTCTTGTTTTCAATTCTGCTATTTTTCAGCCTATTCAAGCTTTTGGAATGTTTCAAGTTGAGAAGGTTACATGAATTTTGTGGTTTGGTAAGTGCATATATGATCCAGTAGGAATTTCAAGTGTGTATTAGAGAAGGGTTTAATAGAGTAGTCAAAACCAGAGGAAATGCGTAGTGGAAAAATGGTTTTCAGGGTTGATATCCACAGAAGATGCATATCAGTTTCAGCTGGGTATCAGAGAAAGGATTTTAGGGTTGTAGTATTGAGATTGGAGGAAACACATGTCAGGAAAAAAACTTGTCAGCTTTGATATCAGCAGAACATGAATTTGGGCCAATGTTGAATAACTCATTCTATATAAAAGCTTGATTGCAGGCAGTTATCCATAGATTGAGCTCCTTGTCTTCTATGATGTTTGAAATCGGAGTTGGGTTGGCCTTGCAACTGCACCGTGTTTACAGCATCGGAACAACGGAGGGGCCACATGGAGCAATGAATGGTTAAAGGGTATTTTAGTCATAAAGCAATCAACTAATGTTTGTAAAGGAAGATGGACGGAACATTCTGGTTTCAGTTGACAAGAGTTAACCGGAGTGGCTTTTTGCAGCATTTTGATAAAAATAATGATATGAGTGCAAATATGTTCCTAGAATGATATTTTTGTGAGTTTTTATATAAGAGGGGTTTACATGCAAAAATCCCAATTGATGGCTAGATAACATTATTAGGAATACCCATATTTGTTTTTGGTCAAATTTTCAATCAAGATGCCAAGAACTGCTTTGCAATGAGGATCTGTTTTTCCCGCAAATACAATGAATAACCCTCCATAAAATGGAAAACCCACTTGTGGATGTTTTCATTTGTAGACATACAGTATACCTCTCAATGTCTCATTTTTCACTGATTTCATCAATCTTACTAGAATAGAGTTGCTCTATAATAATACCGAAATCCATACTTGAATCATCAAGACTCCTGGCACAGAAGTCCATTATAGACATTAGCTGGATGTTGGATCGACTAAAGTTCTGCATATGGTTACTTGGAGAAGTGTGGATGTGAAGATATTTGCTGACCTAGGTTTATCACTGATCTTGTTTGAGACCCCACACAAAACCTCCTTTTTGTGAAACATGTCTACATTTCCTTCAACAATTCCTCTTTTAACTCACACCATTGGCTAAACTACAATAAGATTATTTGGACCAGCTTCCAGCCCTATCTCAAACGCATCTACATCAGTTGTTATGTGATTGGAACCAGGAGATCTTTTCTGAAACCATGGAATGCCATCTCTCAAGATCCCTCTGAGAGGTCCTCCAGATGCATGAGATGAAACTGAGGCCCAGACCAAGAAAAAGAGCAAGGAGCAGGAGGAGAGAGTAGAAGCAGGGGCAGGTGGAGAATGAGAAGGAGCATGAAGAGGAGGATGAGGAAGGAGTAGGAAGCAAAATTAAAAGCACAAGCAGAAGCATGGAACAAGGAGGAGAAGGAGAAGGATGTTGCTGATGAGGATGAGTAGGAAGAAGATGGTAACAAGGAGGAGGATGAAAAAGAAAATGACAACGAAGAAGACGGCAATGATGATTCGTGCTCTTATCGAATGTAGCTATTGAGAAAGATAGGATTTTTCCACGGTCAACATTCATTAAGGTAAAAAAAAAACTCCAATTTTCCCTTTTATGTTCAAAATGGTGAACTGCATGGAAAATAATGTATACTATCATCATGTGGTTGGAGTTGGATGTTCTTGATCATGAAGTGTGACTGATAACTTTGTTTTCTTTTTTCCTTTTTCTTTTTCCTCTTGGTTGGGTGTGGGGAGTTTCTGGGGGGAGGAAGACTGATGAAGAAGAAGATTGAATTGTACTCACAGTCATGCCCTCATTAAATGCACGTCTATAAGAAAGAAGGGAATGGTTTCCATGATCAATATTCACTATGGTGCAGAGCAATTTTCCCTCTATTTAAAATGGTGAACATCATCAAATGCCCGGAGTTGGATAATATCAATGTGAAGAGTGACTACTGATGCTACATTCTTTGCCCTTCTCTTTTTGGGGTGGGAGGGGGGGGGCAACTTAGGGACATGCTAATCATAAGCCATTTTTTTTGAAACAACAACTTGCATATATACTTGGTTCATGGGCTGGAGCAGGGCAGCAGTAGCCACATCCAAAGAAGGGCAGCATGGGCACTAGGGGGACAACATTATTGACCCAGCAGGGGAAGAAGGCATACCTGACAGTTGTACAGGGTGAAGTGACCTCCAGCTTGTTGGTGAAGAAGCACACCTGGTGGGTGCATCTTGTCTGATCCTTGCTGAGCTGGGTGGAGCCAAACACTTGAACGGCTTGGGGGCATTCTTCTAGGCAGTCGTGGAGGCATCTTGACAGCATCAACAGTGGCAGTGTGATGCACTTGAACACTCAAACATTTTGATGGCATCCACAGCAGCAGTGTGATGCATCAGCATCCACTCCTTGGCATCCGTGTAGTTGGGCTCGTAGCCAAGGACGGCAGTGTCGGTTTCGGTGTCAGTTTTGGCCGGTGCCGAAATCGAAACCGTTTCAGTTTCGGTCCAAAACTAAATAAATTATTATTTTTTTGCCAAACTGAAGGGTTTTGGTTTCGGCCCGGTTTCGGTCGGGTAGTTTCGGATCGTTTCGGTCCAAAACCGAAACGTTTCGGTTTCGGCTGAAACTGCCATTCATGCTCGCATCTGTCGGATAAGGTTGATTACGATAGCAGAAGCGTGTGGCCTCGAGGTGCCCGGTAGAGTACGTGGAATCTGTCCACCATGTCACGCCAACAACTCCACTACTTCCCTTATGAGGTCTATGCTATTCTTGGCAGCGGCCTCGTGCAAGATCAGCCAGTCCAGCATGGGGTCGACCAGGGCACTGGCCTCGAGCAGGACATGGATGACCTCGAGCCTCCTTGCATTGACCTGAGGGAGAGGGCAGGCTTGCCAATGCTGTGAGGGGCTGGGTTCAACACCTGCATTGAGGAGGGTCGAGACAAAGTGAGGGGGTTGCTGGCATGGAGGAGGAAGGCAAACGGCTTTGAAGGGGAGCACATGGAAGCAGCCTTGGAGAGGAGGAAGGCAGTATCAAGGGTCAGTGCAGTCAAGGATGACCGTGTCGGTTTCGGTCTCGGTTTCGACCGGGTCCGAAACCGAAACGTATTGGTTTCGGTTTCGGCCGAAATTGGTCGAAACTTGTTCAAAACATTGAAAAAAAAAGAAAAAATCAGAAAAATTATAAAAATAGGAAAAACAGAAAAAATCATTGGACATGCTTTTGAATGTGAATAAATTGGATTAAGTGCTAGACATTGGACATTTTAAACTAATATTTTTAAGTACATATTAAGCATGAACTAGGTTCAAGCAGTACAATAAACATTACAAACACAGTAAATGTTACAGAAATTAAATGATCCCTACCCAAATAATGATGCACTAATATGGATAATAGATGGAAGAACCTTCTCTCTCATCGTCTGGCTTCTGCTGTTGATACCCATAAAAAGGCTGCATATATTCTGTGTATTCACTATAACCAAACAATGATGCAACCAAGTCGTGCATCCCTCTTCGGATCTCTCTTGGAGTATAAGATTGTTGGTTTGATTGAAATCCAAAATCAACATAAGAAGTAGAACCTTGAGTATTAGAAGAGGATGCTGACCCATAACTGCTAGTGACTGGAACTGGATGAAATCGGAATCCTGGTTGATGACCCCCCTCATACATGCCTGCTAATTAGGGTCACATTTGGTGATTTTGCCTAATTACCCTTCATTAAATACAATTATCAGTATGCTCCCGTCCTAAATCATTCAATGAAATTTAATTGAGATTCAATTGACACTAAATTTACTTAATTACATAAAACTTCCAAATTTAAATAACTAATTAGGCCTTAATTCGGAGATTTACCCTAATGACCCCGCGTCTCCTACTCTAAAGCATTCAATGAAGCTTAATTAAGCTTCAATTGAGGCTAAACTTGCCTAATTAGACAAAAGCCCCAAATTCAAATCATTAATTAGGCCTTAATTTGAGGATTTATCCTAATTATCCGGCGTGTAATACAATTCGTAGCATGCTCCCACCCTAAACATTCAGTGAAGTTTAATTAAGCTTCGATTGACGCTAAACTTACCTAATTAGACAAAAGCCCCAAATTTAAATCGCTAATTAGACCCTAATTTAGAGATTTACCATAATCTACGTATAAGAACTAATAGATTCTAACATAACCTTACCTACAACAAGAAAACTATCAAAGAAAGAAAAAAAAACAAAAACTTACATCCTCCTTGAGGAATCTTTGCACGGATGATGTGAACGACGGCGATGGCGGCGGCTACGCACTCTAAACAGCAAGAAATGGTGGCGGCGGCGGCAAGATCTCCTTCCAGCAGCAAAACTCCTCCCAAGCTCCCCCCTACCCCTCCTCCACCTCCCCTAGCAGCAGCACCCTCAGATCTTATATCTGAGGGGTGTGGCGGAACTGAACTCCCCTTAAGAGGGGAGTTCGTGTCTTGTTTCGCCCGATTTCGGGCGTATTGGGTCGAGACGCCCGAAACCGAAACAATAAAAAAAATATATTTTTTAAGTTTCGGACTTGCTACAGTGAGCAAGCCCTGTTTCGTATCGGTTAGGTCCGAAACTGCCATCCATGAGTGCGGCCGCCAAGGAGGAGTGGGAAGAGAGGCATAGAAGGGCATTGGTGCCAACGAGGCAGATGGGGATGCAGGTGTCGGTGAATATTTGAAGGGCGGTGGGGCCAGAGAACAGGCCAAGGAGGTGGGCAATGTCAGGCTTACTAGTGGGGTGCACCATAGAGAACATGACGATGGTGTTGGGATGGGAGGCGAGTGGCAGAGAGGAGGACGTTGCAGCGTTATTGCAGTCGTCCTCGCCATCTGCATTAGGGAGGTAGTGGAGGGAGATGGAGGAGGAGAGAGGAGTCTGCAAATGACACACCACCCTCAATTCTCCCATATTTTTTATGGGGTCATTTTGGTCATTTGGCAACTATGGTTAAAATTAACCATAGTTAAATGAGTACATGGTGACGACAAGTTATGGCGATCACTCTTTTGTAATATTTTGATACAAATGATGATATGTGTACAAATATGTTTTGAGGAGTGATATTTTTGTAATTTTTTGTGTAAGAATGATTTACATGCAAAAATCCCTTATTGATTTAGCATAACAGGTTTTGGGAGAGACCTGTCACCTTAATGAGGTTCCTTGCCTCCTCTTCCCTGCATATATGATGTTCTGAACATAACTTCATTACTTGGTTACAAACACATTTTATTTCAGTTTCTTAATGAGCTCCAAGGTCTGCAAAATGGTACCGGTTCCGGTAAGAGCCGGTATCGGCCGGTATGTTACTGGTTCGGCAGTCCCCCCACCCCCACCCCCCATGTAAGTATATATTTATATATGGGTTTAAAAATTGCAAAAATTGTAAAACATCAGAAAAAAATAGAAAAATTTAATAGAATGCAAAATCATACATGCTTGAACACAATCAACAATCTAACACATTTGACAGTTTAGAACCATAAAATACTTCATTTATTCACCATTAATGCATTGAAATTTGAAACATAAAAACAGTTCATTGAGAAATTGACCCATTGAGAATACATACTCAATAATGGTCATATGAATGTGGGTAAGTTAAAGATCCATCCCTTTCTTGGTCCATTGGTGCATATCCATAACTAAATAATGCATCGGCCATTATTCCATTGGCCCAAGAAGTTACTAGGTTCTCCAACTTCACCTCCCGTGTGCTGAGTCTGCTGACCATGACCCCAAGGCTCCCAATGAGAAGAATAAGAGTCCCCTACATGATGAGATTGGTCTTGTGTTTGTGCAAGCTGCCCTAAGAGTCTTGCGGTCTTGTGCTATGTTCTTGTGGCCAAGAGTCCCGCTGAGGGTGTGAGCTCCCTCCATGATCTTGGGGTGTCGTGCCATGTTGTTGCTGCCCCTAGACTGCCAATCCCAATGAGAATGTGAGCTTGTGCCATGATACTGCGGTCTTGTGTCTTGCTGCTCCCAAGTGTCCCAATGCTCAACTCCTCCATAAGTACCATAACTATGATCATCTTGTTCTTGTCGACCAGCTTGTATTGCCCAAAAAGTTGGACCACCTCCTCCAAACTGTACAGGTTCTGTGCATCTATCATCATCGGAGGATTCATCTTCTCCTCTACGAAGTAATTGACTACCCGGACGAGGTGATTTGGGTTGATGACCCTTATCTCGATGCCTCATTAAATTAGCTCAAATTGGGATTTTCTGGTTTTACATTAAATCAGAGGGCAGTTCAGCACTCATTAACCCCAATTAGGCCACATAAGATGCAATTGAATCTAAATTACTTTAATTTCAGAAAAGCCCCCATTTTAGAATCCTAATGGAGGCTCAAATTGAGGTTATCTGATTTTATATTAAATCAGAATGCAATTGAGCACTCATTAACCCCAATGGCCCAATTAGGCCACTCTAGATGCAACTCTATATTTTTATTTAACACTATTTTTTAGCAAAAAAATACCTTTTTAGTTGCAAATGGAGTCTTCTAGCGAGGAAATGGCCGGGTCTGGTCGCCGGCTGCTGGATCTGCTTGTCGGCAGCTGGTGGCGATCGTCGGTGTCTAGGTGGCTGCGCCTCTGCTGCGGCCGGCCTGTGAGTGCTGTATTGCTGCAGTCTCATGGAGGCACCTAGATGGCCGGATCTGGTTTGTGGTGGGGCGATTGCTGGCTGTGGTGGCCGGCGGGATGCTGGTAGCCGCTGGAGCTCCGGCCGGTGACTGGTGGCTGGCTGGCTGCGGGAGGGAGGAGCTGGGCAAGGGAGGGGTGAAGCGTCTTCCTCTCATGGGACTGCAAAGTGCAGCCCGTGAGAGGACAGACCCTTGTTATGGGGCAGTCCCGATGGGGCGAAGAGGGGCGGTACTGGCCGATTCGGCCAGTACCACCCCAGTTTGTCCGGTTTAGGCTTCTTTGTTTAATGTGTACCGGCCGGTTCCGGGACCAAACTGGCCGGTTCCGGGACCGACTGGCCCGGTCAAGGTCGGTACTGGTACATTCCACCTGGTACCAGCACGTACCGGGCAATACTATAGACCATGATGAGCTCTCTGGAAGGGCAGAAGAAAATTCCTTACACTACTCGTTGGAAAACTAGACTAAGCTATAACATAATTGGGCTGATATGGGCTCACGATTTCATTTTTATAGTTCTGATACTTATTTGTGCATCGCAAAACACTAGGATATTACATTACGATTCTGCGTTCCTAAACTGTCATGTTATTTGAGTGAAAACAAGGTATCAAGGCTTGAGCTCCTGAGACTCTATCAGAGTTAATTCTTCAATTTGTCAGCAAAGGTCATCCTAGAGTGGGTCTAGGGTCAAATCTGGTTCTGATAAAATTTTCTATTCGTGTCTACTTCTTACCTTTTATTACTAGTACTTTTTTTTGCGATGTATTGTACTCTGGTTAAATTTATCTCAATGAATATTTTCTTGCCTTAATCCTCAAGGGATGTGAGCCGGGGGTTTGCTAGTTGTGCTAGGTTCCCCATCACCAAAAAAATAATGTTTACTTGTCTTTAATTTACCTCTAAAGATTCTTCCTCTTTGAGGTATTTAGTACTTTTCTAGTTGAAATCATCTCCATAGATGACCCAATCTAGGTGGACTTGAACCCATATTTTTTTTTCCAATGTTTTTTTTTTTATGCCAGAATGAAAAGCCTTCCATGGGTGTGGTTTTTACTTGTTTATGCAAATTAAATATTAAATTAATTGCCACATCGACTTGACTGATTTGCATACCTGTGTTTGTTTCCTTTTTGCAGTCCACATTTATTGACAATTCGGGAGCGCATTTCGCTGGGAAGAAATGGAAAACCTGTGTCCGCCAATGTTTTGAATAATTTCTTCCATGAAGTTAAGGAGTGTCTTGACGAATCAATACAATTTGAGAAAGGGCAGCTGACCCATTTTGAGGTACTGAGTGATTGCTTGCTTACCAGTGGTATTCAATTTTATATGCAGACTTATTTGCTGTGTGTGTGCATGGGCGGGGGATGTGGTAAGGAGGGTATGCTATTTCTTCATTTAGCTTGGATTCCATTTGATACCACACATCTTCTGTCCACAGTAAAGAGGAAAATGGAGTTGGGGTGCTATGTTCACCTTTTGTTCATATATGAATTTACTATGAAACTGCATTCTTTGACCCCTTCACTTCTAGAGAATCAAGCATGAATTCATTAGTGTTCCAGTGAGATGCCAAAAACTTTTGAGTTATGGTCATGAGCCTAGATATCCTAAATCATTATTGCCATTCATTGTGAACAAGTTTCCTTTTGTTTTTCTGTCATGCTGATTTTTACTTAAGAAGTAATATGATCCCCTGGATGGTTAGCTTCCTCTATTATTTGCTGACTAGTGTCTAGCTCCTACTTGTTGCCCATAATTTTTCTTCATTGTTTATAACTAAATTCACTCATCGTTCACAATTGTGGTATCCTATGCACACAATACCGCCCTCCCTTGCTTCGTCATATTTGATGTTTAATACTGTCTAATTGTTACTTTCCCATATGTTTATTTGTGAGGATATTTTTTTTTGTTTTGTTGTTTCATATTTGTTTCAGATTGACATACTATGGTGTTTCACAGTCTATGGATCATTTTTATTTTTGTGTACAAGACTTTAAGATGAAAAGACGAAAATTTATAGAAGGGGAAGAAAGAAATGGTGTACCCCACTTATTCTATGGTAAAGAAACATGCCTGGATTTTACCCTGGCCCGGGTTGCCCTTGCTGCCTGTAATCCTTCAGGATTGGGCAAGAGCCAGTCAGCTGGGTGGGTTTGGGAGGAGGGGTAATGAGCTGTTAATCCCTTCCCCCACAAATGCACTTGCATTTAGTCACCCAGCTTAATGTAAGCGCCGTTAAATCATAGCATTTAAATGATTACTGAGTATTGCCAGATGCCTAAACTTACCTCTGGTGTAACATCTATGGCCTGATTGCATCCAAGGGAATATGTGTGATAGAAATCATAAAATGGCTCTGGCTCTTAGTCACATGGATATGGCACAAGATTTGTTCTTGTGGTGTTTGTAGCTTGAACAGTAGTTTTGTGAGACCTCTTGACATGTCCTTGAATGCTGCTAATAGCCATTCCTAGAATATGATTGCCATTGTACAGTATATCTATTGATGTTGATGTGTTTTTTATTCTTACGATCCCTAGTCAGAGCTGTGATCCAAGGTATGTTGAGAGTAAGTAGAGCACTAGTTGAAGTATCCCTTGTTTGAACTATGTTAATGCGGAGCATTAACCCGTTGGCAACAATGGTTTTATATACAAACACTGATTTTCCATCTCTATCTATGTCTCTCATATGGGCAACATCTGTTGTCCATAGTGAATTTTTGCCTACCATCTGTGTTGAAGATGGATGTGCTATACAATTTTTCTGGCAGCTACTGATCAGAAGAATTTTATGTTTTATAGGTTTTTACTGCTCTGGCCTTTGCACTATTCTCTAAAGAAAATGTCGATATTGCAGTTATAGAGGTATGCGGTATTTTCTGCTTCCACTACAAACAATTATCTAGAATGAAATTTTATGAACTGTTATTATTATTTTTTATTAATCATTTGTGTGATGTCTTAAAGCATTTTTCTTGGAGGGAAAATGCGAACCTATCAGTGTTATGTCCACATGGCAGGCTGGCTTGGGGGGAGCACGAGATGCAACAAATGTATTGACTAGCAATGACTTGGCTGTCTCTGTTATAACAACAATTGGTGAGGAACATTTAGCTGCTCTTGGAGGCACCTTAGAGAGCATTGCAATGGCAAAGGCGGGAATCATCAAACATTGTCGCCCGGTATAGTTCTTATTTCTTCTTTTCTATTCCCTTTGCATCAAAACCTGAGCTTCATGAGCTTTGCCAGAGTTGAAATTATGAATAAAGTATAGGACCACAAATCATTAAAATATAGTGAATCCATTCTGGTCTCAGGTTGAAAAATCCCTTCAAAAGTTCTAGTCTTTATTCCATGGCAAATTATCATCCTGTTCTCTATTAAAGTCAGTTTCCATGAGTCAAGTTATTAATTTGTGAAATCATTGATTTCGCTTTCTGGAACTATTGTTTATGAGGTTGCTTTTACCCTTGGGGTATATCTATTATTTCACCGTAAACTAGGTGTACTTATACTAACTGCAACTAAGAGCTCAACTGCAGCAAGTTCAAATGTGGAGTTGGGTTGGCCAAACTCTGGATGGAGTTGGGTTGCTAGTGGTTTATTCTGGACTTGCTTGGCCAAAGGTTGGTTTAGAGTCTTTAGACTTTCCTGAGGTGACCAGGTCTGTTCCTGTTATGTTCTTACTAGACTCATTTTTTTGGGATGCCCACCCAAGCTTGTGTTGCCACATTTGAACTTGCAGCCCTGATGGTGCCATGATGAAGCTCACATCTGCCTATGTGACATCTTTTCACATCCGAAGAGGTTTCCGAACAAACATGCACATTCTTGTTATGTCACCTCTTAATTGAAACATGCCTAAAACTTTTCATGATGCACTGCATCTTCTATGTAAAATTTTTGTTGGGCAGACTTGAGGAAGTCCACAGTCTTTCTTTCTCCACAGTTTTGTGATCTCGGTTGTTGCCACGATTGCTGTTTTCATGACGACCATTTGTTTGACTGCTCAGTTGGTAATTGGTGGTCCATTCGATTTGCACATAGAACGGATACTCCTGAATCAAGCATCGTCAATGTCTTCCCCTGTTGTATCCGCATGTGATCCTGGAGTTCAGGGCATTGTAAAAGGTTTTGGACCAGTAAATGGCAGACCTTGCCAGTTTTGTGATATATGCATCCAGATAAAAAAGGATTTAGACTTGGTATGGCATTGACTCAATCCTTTACTTTATAGCAAGGTGGTGCTCAACTACTTTCTATCCTAAAACTGTGTATTTTTGTCCAGTTCATTGACTTACACAATGTTAAATTGCACATGCTTGGACATCATCAGCTTCAGAATGCCATTACTGCCATTTGTGCATTACTGTGCCTCCGGAATCAAGGTGAGTACATTTACTTGCTTTCTCATCTTGGAGTTGAAAGCGCCTCCAATCACTGTTGATGCTACTGAATGGGTAGATTCGTAGACATTGTGAATCCATTTCAAACTATTGTTTGTTTAGTTCTGCATAACTGCACCAGTTAGGAAAAGTTTGAAAGGACGCATACATTTTAAGCTGCCATCAAACACAAGGGAAATTTTGTTTCCCCCAAACAAGAATATCTGTCAAATATACCAAAATTTCCTCTTCTGAAACAGTCTGGGGAAGTACTTCCTCAAAGTCAAAAATCATGAGAAATGATTTAGTGGAAGGAATAAAAACACATGTTTGTTAATTTTGTAGGAAAATGAATGAGAAGTAAAGATACATTTGTATGCTAATTTGGGGAGAGAAAGAGGAAGGGGGGAGTGAAGAGTGGATAGAGGGAGATATTGGGGCTGGTGGAGATGGGTGAAAAATTATTTTTCATGTTCTATTTCCCATGGGGGGATCTGGGCAAAAAGAAAAACCTGGGAAAAAGGGCATATTCTTAGTATGTGGGAAATATTTTCGCAACTAGCAGTTTTGCACTACAAAATGCGCGAAAGTTGGTTGTGAAAAAAAAAGGAATGGGGAAATTTAGGGGTTGCAGTCGCCACCTTAATTTCTCTTCCCCCCTTTCTGCAGTGTGGAATGTCTGCAATTCATACAGACTCAAAAAGTTGGTGCAAGAATATAAATTTTTTTTTAGGATTCTATGTCCTGATTGAAAATATTTTTTTGCCTGTGCGTAGGGCAAAAGAACAGTACATAGTTGAGAGCGGCTTAGAAGGGCTGCACATTTATTTTTGTTTTGTTTCTAATTGATAAATCTTGATTATTAGTGCTACTTCTATGTTTTAGATGTTACATGTTATATTGGAGATTAACTGCAACTTATTCTTTATCTTCAGACTTGAATGTACTTCAGGTTATCATTGTCTATTACCCCTTATGATCCATAAGTAGTTATCTTAGGCCCTCTTTGTTAAACGGGTAGGATTAGGGCGAATACATCATTCGACCCCATGGTCGAATGGCGCATTCGACCCTATTGGGTCGAATGGCGTATTCGCCCTTTTCCACCCAATGTCAACCTGTTCTACCCTATTCGCCTTTCCCCATCAAAGCCTATTAGACATGTCACCGGCGAATACCCCCACAAACCGGCTCTTTATAGGCCCTTATCCTAAGCTCCCAAATCCTACCCATTTAACAAAGAGCCCCTTACAGAATTTGAATACGAAATGACATTGCCATTAATTGGAAAAGATTTTTATAGAAGTTCTTAAAAAATAAGGAAATAGAGAGGAAAAAGAATATAAAAGGAGGTGAAGTGCCTGCCTTGATGCTTATAGGCAGCAGAAAAATTTTGATTGCTGCCCTTTAATCTAGGCTGCAAAATGCAATTTCTATTTGTTCTATTGCTAATTTATTACCGGACTGGCCGTTTGCTTCTACAGTTTTACTTGGCACTTTTGTCATGCCATCTTACATCATAAATGCTTTGCCACAGAGTTCTTTCTCCAAATGGTCTGCCAAGCTAAGCTCAACCAGTTAAAGTGGTCCATTTTCTTGGGGTCATTTTTTATAATCATAATGAGTCGTGAGCTTTCTATCCTACATTAGTTTGGTATCAGAGTGTTCTTGTCCAGTTAAAGTGGTCCATTTTGTTGGGGTCATTTTTTTTAATCATAATGAGTCGTGAGCTTAGAACTTTCTATCCTACATTAGTTTGGTATCAGAGTGTTCTTGTCCAGGTCCTGCATTAGTGGGGTATCAGAGCATATTTGTGGGTCTTGTATTATTGTGTCACATGGTAAAACTGGGCTGAGGATTTAGAATCTAATTAGACTTTTTGGCCTGGCCATGACGAAGGAGTGGTATGAACAGAAATGGTTAGTTAGTTGTGATTCCATGGTAGAATAAGTTAGAGTGTTGCGACAGGTACTACTTGTAAGCTTTTAGCAATATGGGCCAGAATCTTGTAGGTTGTTTTGTGCTTCAAATTGTCATTGCTTTGAGCTAATTGGTTGGGAGGCAAGAAGATTTTGCACTGGTAAGTAATGTGACCTGCAAGCTCTGACAATAAATATTGCCTACTAATTCACGGGATCCTATGCCTGAGTACTATGTTAGAGCTGGGAGAGCAAGAGATGACTTATATGAAGTACGAGAGATCCTTTCCCCATGAATTCTCCAGCAGGGTAGCAAGTCACTGTGGTGGAAGAGACTCCAGTCATTAAGGGAAGGTGGGTGAGGTGACGGGAGAAAAGGGCTTGTTCTTATTCAAATGCACTTACAGAATGGTGGGAAATGTAGTAGTAGTAGTACACATTTGTGGCTGGTGCCCTCTAATCTATTGATGGGAAAGTTCCTGATGTGGAGAGTTTCATATTTGTAGCTTCCTGTATGTTATTAATTGATCCATTTCATGGAGAGGATCTAGATGATATGCTGCATGTGAGGAATTGGAAACCATGGAGTCCTTTTTCCTTGGATTGCTCATTACTAGAAGTGTTGGAGAAGTACCTGATATTAACTTAATGGTGGCTATGGAATGGTGAGGATTTGCTTTTGGGCTTGGTACAAAGGATGGCCTCTTTTAGAGGCCAACAAAATTTTGGTGGGATGATTATCTATGGTATGTAGTGGGCAGTCCAGGTAGGACTTGGACCGGAGATCACTTAATGTCAGTTTTCCCTGGCTGCCTATTGATGTATGTCTAGATTTTGCCAAAATAAGTGGAGTTGATGTCAAGGTTTTCAATGCCGGTACCGGAATCGGTACCGGTCAGGGCCAGTACCGATACTGGTACAACTGGTACCGGAATCGGTACCTGTCAGGACCGGTACCGATACCGGTACGACCAGTACCGATATCGGCACCGGTACATACTGCCCGGTACCGGTTTGGTACCGGGCAGTTACCCAATACCCACTTCCCCTCCTTCCGGTCCCTTTCCCCGTGAGCCAAGCTGCCATTTTCCTGCCGGTCCGCTGACCCGACTACTAGAACCGCCAACCGGATCTGGTTTTATATGTTTAAATCCCTCCCCTTGACACCCGCCGAGTCCCCTGAATCACCCCTCCCCCGATTGCGAAACGTGAAACCCTTTCTGGCTTTCCTTCCCCTCTCTTGTCCGATGCGGTGATGCCTCTAGGGTTTGGGACTTGGGAGTTCGCCGCCGGCCGTCGCTGCCATCCGCAGCTGACGTTGCCTCTGTCCGAAGCCGCCGTCACACCATCCAAAGCCCTCATCATCATCATCTTCCACTGAGGTTCCTCTCTCTCTCTCTCTCTCTCCAATGGAGGTCTGGCGGTGGTGCCACTGCCTGTGGGAGGATCCACCTGCGAAAGGAGGACGGGTGAAGGCTTAGTGCTCTGGTTCGTCTGGTTTGTTTTTTTTTAATTGTACCAGCCGGTACAAGTGTAAAATAGGTGGAACCGGACCGGCCAAGGTCGGTACGGTACCGGGCGGTCTTGAAAACCATGGTTGATGTCAGCTGGACAGCTGCCAGAAAATCTACTCAAATTTTAAGTATTTGGTGTCCCAAGCCAAGTAGCCAACTTCAGATCCACGAGGCAAGGCTTGGTAGTGTTGATGATGAATGATGGTGGTGAGGGGATGATGATGTTGTGGGCCATTTGGGGTGAAGATCTGACAAGGTCTCAATTGAAGGACTAGGACTGTTGTCAGATTCATACATTCATCTGTTATCTTTTAGGAGAGAATGAAATATAGTGTTGAAGGGTATCTTCCGTATCTAGTGTGGCCAGGATGGGCAGGAAGAAGGTGGTGGGCAATCTTCCCACTGGGTTCAAATTTGGGTTGTAATTTTTCTCCATATATGTGATTTTATGCTTGTAAATCCCTTATCACAATTAATGTGATGGCTATCTGCTTCCTGAAAATGATCAGATGCGCACTTTATAACTGTGATGCCCACCTTTTGACCAAATATTCAGCTAACATTTTGACTATAACTGTGTGATTACTGTTTTTGGTTTATGTCTTGTGAAATACCTGTATATTTTGATCTTTAACTGATTCTGTTTCCCCCAATTTTCAGTATTTTTCTCAAGACTGTTTTTCTGCTTGGAAGTTTTATATCTTGATGAATGTGACTGATTTTTCTTCAAAATGGAAAATTTCTGTGTCTTCTCTAATGAACTTCCAAAAATGCTAGGCTGGAAAATATCAAATGAATCCATGTATAGTGGCTTGGAGAATACGGAGCTACCTGGAAGAAGCCACTTTCTAACATGCGAGGAAGTTGAAGCTCTTGGACTATCTGGAGTGTCTGTACTGGTTGATGGAGGTCCTGACAATGCATGCTCCCAACACCATATTTACCAGTAGTAACACAATGTCGTCTAATAGTTGTTTCAATTAATTTGCAGCACATACTGAAGCATCTGCTAAAGCTTTAGCTGATACAATTAGAATGGCTGCTGAAGATCAGCGGTTGGCTTTTGTGGTAGCCATGGCGAGTGATAAGGATCATGTTAAGTTTGCAAGACAACTTCTTTCAGGTACTATACAGATTCTTTGCATATTAGACTTATATTAGCCTATCTGCAGCTGTCATGTGGCCGCTTAAGGAATGTTGGTGAAGTGGACTGACATAACTGCTAAAAGAATGTTGGTGAAGTGGACTGACATAACTGCTAAAAGAATGTTGGTGAAATTGAACTTTCCACATATTGTTATGTTCCTTGCTTATTACATACTTAATTTCATTTTTAATAATTTCCACTTCAATATATCATCATTTTATATATTCATTTCTGTAAAGAAACTTGTAAGACAATTAATCATGTACTGAATGGTCCAAGATCATATCGGGTTTTGTCATCTTTGTTTATATTCCATAATGGTTTGAGCATGCTTTTGTAATAAAAGAAAACATGAATTCAGTGGTTTTCTAGTAAAAAGGGTGGGAAAAAAAAAGATCAACTGCATAATTTGCTTGGAAGCTACCATGGAAGAGGGTTGAAGAAACTGACCTTCACACTATCGCGATTACAATTTGTTTAATGAATCTCTTGTCATTTTGCACTGCTGATTATTGCAGGGGTAGGACCGGAGATCGTGCTATTGACGGAAGTAAGCATTGCAGGAGGCAGCTCTCGTATGACTTCAGCTTCCTCCCTAAAAGATGCTTGGCTCAACGCTGCAGCAGACTTGGATGTTAGTTTTGCGGACGTTGGATCTTTTAAGCAAATGGAAGATGTTGATGCAAATAGCTTCAATGGACCCTCCAAAGATAAGCCTACTATGTTTATTGGCTGTGGACTTGGGCCAGTTGAAGATTCCTTGAAGGTTGCCCATCAGTTGCTCAAGTCTAGATGGGATGAGCCATCTGGTCTAATCGTCGTTACTGGATCTCTGCATATCGTTTCATCTGTGCTAGCTTCCGTCCGCCGATAAAATTACAAGGAGAGTGAGTCTTATTTGCAATCTATTTCATAATTATCTCTGTTTCAATGACATGACTTTGTAGGTGGTACATCTATCCATTTCTGATTAGAATAACTGCAATCTTGGCCATGGTGTTCTTGTTTTCTTTTTGAGGCACTGGTGCATTTATTTTGACGAGGGGGTTTGGCTTATGCACACCCTCCCTTGACATAAAAATATTCCCTCACATCAGGCACAGAGTTCGTCTTATCTGATCCCTCGCTATGGGGGAGTGGGGAGAGGGAAGGTTGTATGTTTCTACCACCTTTCTGTCTCCATGTTTACTGCTCTGTGAACACCACCAAGTCAAGAACATATTTTGAAGTTTTGATTCCAGAACCGTACGGTCTCACTTAAGATCAAATGGCAATGCATATCATTTAAATATAATTTTGTTTTTTCTTTGATGCAAGTGGATGTATTCTACTGCTATGGCAGAATCATTATCAGAGGTAGCGGGATGTTTTCATGGGTCACATTTTTTTTCCAGAAATAAAAGGTCTTATGGCTAAACCATCTCAGCAAGTATGTTAGTTCTTAATTTTAACGTGCAGTGTACGATTCTCTGACATTTTCCTGTATATTGCATTTGAAGCGTGGGAGCAGAATTTGATGCATGTACCATCAAATCAACGTTGACAAGGAAATCTTCCTCCCGTTATTAGTAAGTTCTTTAGATTTCAAATTATATATTTTTGATGCCTATTTCTCATATAACAGATGGATATAAAGTGAATGACTTGGATGGTACGATGGTATGATGTGATATATGATTTTAAATATCATATTTGAATATTTTTTTATTTAGAATACTCTATGTTATAATAGGGGATGAACTCACCCGGACTATAATAAAATGTGCCGTTAGTGACGTACATCAAGGTTCGCCGACTCGCTGATCTGTACTGGATCGGGCCCGATCCGGTACGGTATGCCTGAGTCGCATCTGACTCGGTCTGACTTGGCCCTCTCTCCCTCCTCTATCTCTCTCTCACTGTGACTCGACCTGACTCGACCGATCTTGGAGGTGATCCGCAGTGTACCGGGTTTACCCTGATACGGTACGGTATGCCCGAGTCGGGCCGAGTCAGGCAGAGTCAGCAAACCATGACGTACACTTGACTAATCTGTCACAAAATGTGTTAGTGGCTGATAACTTTTGTCATTGTATTTTATTCACTAAGTAGGGACAATGGGATCCGTCGCTATTCCATCACTAATTCGCGATGTCTTAGAGATATCTAATTTTCATCGTTAATCTGTCTCTAAATATAATTTATCGACGAAAAATATCTGTTGTTGATCCGTCACAAAATAACGATGGATTAAATTGTCTCTAATTATAATTTTAGCGACATATGAGCAACCGAAGAATTTTCGTCGCTAATGATTTGCCACTAATTTGTGATTAATCTGTCACTAATCTTTCCTATCTCATTTCTATTAGCGACAGATTCAATTTTAGTGACAACTTAGCGATTGGAGATTTTTTGTTGCTAATGATTTGTGACTGATCCGTGACTAATTCGTCGCTAATCTTTCTTATCTCATTTTTATTAGCGATAGATGAATTCATCGCTATTTTTTTTATTTTTAAAAATATTTTTATTTAAAACATAAAAATTTATTTATATATAAAAAATATGCACATCAAACACATAATAAAAATGTAAAATTCACACTTTCATTATTAAAATAGCATACAAAATTCTTCAAATATAATGTTTTAAAAGTATAATTTATTTACATCATTGGTCAAAAAAATCAAGAAATGTCCAGTGTTCCCTCCACATCATCGTCTCCCTTGCTGTCGTCACGTGGATGTGTAGTAAGATCCTCCAACATTAAAAAAGAAAAACAAAATAATATTAGATGTGCATATATGAAATAGATTTCTTAATAAATAAATTGAAGTAAATAATTTTTTTGAAATTAAAATAAGAATTCATATTTAGACTTCGTCAGTTTTCACATGTCACTCTCATCGTCTCGATCGTGTTAAAATAATCGACATATCAATCAGACCAGTTCAAATTTTTGACCCCCCAAACTTGACATCTTCGGTTTTAAATTAATTTAGGTGATTTGAGTGCTAAGTTCAAACTGAGAATTCGATTTAGATTCTGTCAGTTCTCATAGTTCATTCTCACCACCTCGGTTATCTTGGAGGAATCGGCACATCGATCGGATTGGTATTTTAAATTTTTTACCCTTCGAACTAGACTTCTTTAATTTTAAACTAAATTAATTTATAAGTGGGAGATTTGAGTGCCGAGCCCAAATCAAGAATTTGATTTCGATTATGTCACTTCCAATAAGTCACTTTCATCACCTCGGTCATGTTAGAATAATCGACACATTAATTAGACCAGTATTTCATATTTTCGAATTTGATATTTTTGATTTAAATTAACTTAATTCATAAGTGGGTGATTTGAGTGTTAAGTCCAAACCAGAAATTCGACCGTGAACTCCCATAGGTCATTTTCACTGTTCCGGTCGTGTTAGAACAATCGAAACATCGATATGACCGATTTTTCATTTTTTCGACGACCCCCCTGAACCCGACATCTTTGACTTTAAACTATCTTAATTTATAAATTAGTGATTTGAGCACTAAAGTCAAACTAGGAATTTGATTTAGATTTCGTCAGTTCTCACATGTCACTCTTATCATATAGATCGTGTTAGAACAATCAGCAGACCGATCAGACATATATTTTAGATTTTTGATCCCCAGAGCATGACATTTTTACATTTAAACTAACTTAATTTATAAATGAGTGATTTGACCACCGAACCCAAATCGAGAATCTGATTTAGATTTCGTTCGCTCCTACAGTTCACTCTCACCTCTCCGGTAGTTTTAGAACAATCAGCATGCCAATCGAAGCTGTATTTCAGATATTAGAATTTCGAAGCTGACTTTTATGGTTTATCCTATAGGGGTTATCTTGAACCAATTTAGTTTTCAATTAAATTGCTTTCAACTAAATAGTAGTATTATAAGTCAAATTTGTAAGTTAAAAAGTGTAAGAAGTATGGTACTCACCTGAGGGGGCTGTAATGGGGATAAAGATGCTCCTTGGGGAGGATGCATCCCCATCTGAGAGTAAATAGGGGTCATCATGCTCGGTATCGTCTGCATGAGGTACAACTCTTGAGCTACAAACTGCTGTGAGTTGAGTGTCCATCTTTGCTATGATGGCCTCTCGATTGTTACCTGCAGATCTAGAGGGGCTCGTAGTGAAGGTGCTAGTCCGGGCGGGGCTTGAACCCTACGAAGATGTTGTCACCTTGCCCAAGTTCAAACTCTGTCCAAAACCGTATATCCAACCTTTCTTCGGTGGGCCGGTTGCCTCTATCCACAACTCATGATCTATCTCTGGATACTACTCGGTGTCATCTTTGTACTTCTCCATTATCTGCCTCTAGTATTCCTTCATCAAACTGAATGAAAAGAATTGTAAATTTTAGATTAATCATTCATATTTGAAATGAAGAAAACTTATATATAGAGATAAACTTACCAACACCCATTGGGATTTTTCCGAGACGTATTCATCCTTCCTCTTCTTCTTGTGAGTTTTCTCAAACACCTCTTGGTATCGAGGTTCGCGGTGGAGCTCTTTTGCCTATTTTAAAAAGTACATATAAAAGAGTTGCTTTAGAATTAAATTTGAATAAAATATAGCAAAATCAAAAATATTACTTACCAATTTGTGTCTATGGGTCGCAAAACTGACAGACCCTTTCGGATGCACACACGCCTATGACTCTTTGACACAGTTTGCTGCCTTAGCCTAGGACTCATATCAAGCTCCAGTCATCCGCCGTGGTTGAAGTGATATATCACTTACAAAAAAAAGTTTATGCTCATTAAGTTAGTATACTAAAATCAAGAGTTGAGAATGACGTAATTTAAAAACTTAAATTGCATACCATGAATTTGTTGAATAATGAGTTCATGACCTCGATTGGAAAATTCTTCCACTAGATTGCCCCCTCAGGAATAAATCACCTAATTATGTCGGTAGTCTACTGGGTGCCCCGCTCTTGCCCAAATTTCTTTCTATAATTACAAATCATATAATTAGAGATAATTATACAATTAATATATAGGTAACAAACATAATTCATAAAATATACTTACCCTCTCGGCCCGTCCTCTATGTAGATCACCTGACGACAGTCATCGACGTCCATCTGATCGGCCTCGTGTACACTGTCGGCATCATCTATCGCTGGGGAAGTCTGGGTAGGCATGGCACTCTCCTCGGCATGTACCATAAGCAAACTAGAAATAAAAGTGAGTACTACAGTAATCATAATTAGCATAATTAATCAACTATTTATAAAAGAACGATTGAAGTACATTGAAACTGAATCAAAAGGTTCATGTATGGGTGGACGGTGATAGTGGTGTGCCCTGCATGACTGGTGTGGGGGTAGTGTCCAATGTCGGGCCTGTAAGAATAACATGGCATAAGCAAATATATTATCAATAGATATATACCAAGAAATTTGAATAGATATACCTGTCCCCGGAGACGCTGGCAAAGATGAGCTTCCAAAGCCCCTCCTCTGACTCCCTCCCATCCCACTCGAGACTGTAAGAATTAAATAACATAAGCAAATATATTATCAATACACATAGTTGGAAACTTAAATACACGTATCTATCCCCATAGTAGGTGGCAAAGATGAGCCTCTAGAGCCCCTCCCATAACCCCCTCCCCTCCCACTCGAGGGTGTAATAATTAAATAATATAAGTAGACATATTATTAATATACATGTAGCTGGAAATTTAAATAAACATATCTGTTCTGGATTAGATGGCAAAGAGGAGCAGCTAGAGCTCCTCCCACTGCTCCCTCCCCTCCCACTTGAGGCGGAAGATGATCAAGGTCCTCGAACCATCTCTTCATTGGCAACATTAAAAATCATACATGTTAGTTACACATAAATGAAGAAAGATTGACATCATTTATTATGAAGAATGAGAGCATGTGATTTTTTTTACAATATTCTTTTGAAAATTTTAAACAATATCCATTTCATATTTAGCTAATGAGAAGACTCCTAACTCAACCCCATCTTCGACTTCATCCTTATATTCATCACTACTAGACTATTTCTCCTCAGCGGACTCCTCCACCTCTACAAAGAATTCTATTGACCCTCCATAAACTTGTTCTAGCTCACGTGGATCGATCTCTTCCACTTCATTCTCCTTACATAAACTGAGTTGCTCCTCAAATTCACTAAAGTCAAAATGTGTAGAAGAAGACAACTTTAGAGCATCAACCTAGTTTGATTGAAAATAATCGATTTTGGCATCCTCCTCTATAGCTTCAGACTGATTCAACTCATAGTCGGGGAAAAGTCTTACTTTAACCTTATAAACTACCCACTAATCATTATTCCTATGATGAATATCTTGTATAATATTCTTACTGGGCTTGTGTAGCCAAAATGAACAGTTCGTAGGTATTCAATTTGATTCTATACTTTATATCGACAACCGCATATGTTGTGCCAAATGACACTTAAATATGAATATATGGTTGTCTTATCCCAGATATTGTAATTCTAAGACCTCTCACGAATATCATAATAGTCAAGTTCATTCTGATTATAAATATTACCTTGAACACACATGCCGCTGTTATATGTAGACTTATTTTATCCATACTCTCTAATGTGAAATCTATATCTATTCACAATAAATCTATTATAGAAACGAGTAACGTTTGAGGGGGTTGACACTTATCTTTCGAATTATGGGTTCAGTAACAAAACCTTATTGAACCTATATATAAATCAGACCAGTTAAAAATGGACATGAACCTTAGGAGTAATAAATGTGCATAAAGAAAATTTAATGTTTGACACGTACTTGACATCTTAGCCATGGGCAAAAGACTTCCCTTGATACTTATCAACATCAACACCCATGAGTTGTGGATGTTGTTAGGTTAACTTTAAGTCAAATCGTTTGCAATACACATTTAACACTACCTTAAAAGTTAAAAAGAAGGGCAAAAATCTTATGTACATGATTAATGCAAATGTGATTTTGGGACTTACTGTACATAAGGGTCAATCTTAGGATAATTCAGAAGAATGCAAACCTCTGTAATTTGTAACTCTATCTTTGAGCGTGCGAGTCAAATGACGTCTGAACACATGACCATGATGCTTAAATATAGAGAGCCGCTCCGACTTAACATGCTCTCCCCCATCATCATTACGTGAAGGTTGTGTGTGACGAGTACGTACCTCAAGTTCAAAATACATCGAACAAAAGTTTGATATTTCTTTTGTAATATATGCTATGCTAATTGAACCCTCCACGTTTGCCTTGTTGCAAATCTTCTTTTTCAATTCATGTATGCACTTGTGGCAACAGTTCAATTTAAAATCACATACATATTGTACAGCTGTAACAATCATAAGGGAAAAAACTTAAAATTTACCTCTCAAATAGAAACATCCATCGAAATTGAACTGGTCCACCAATGTTGGCTTCATAAGGTAGATGGATGATCAAGTGCTCCATCAAATCGAAGAACGTAGGAGGAAGTGTCTTCTCTAATTTGTAAATTGTTGTCACCACATTATCCTCAATAGTTTGCACATTCTAAAGCCTAAGTTCTGATGCAAATAAAGTCATGACGAACTGGTTTAACTCAGTCAGAGCTCCCCATATAGGCTTTTGTAATAAGTCACGGGATGCAATGGGCACCAATCTCTACATCAACACCTGGCAATTATGGCTTCTCATTCTATATATTTTTTTCTCGTTAACATTCATACAATGGAAAATGTTGGACATGTATCAATCTTGGAATCTCAACTATTTAAGCTACTGACACACTTCCTTTATTTGTCCCTGATCAAGCATGTAAGTTACTTTTAGTTTAACAACTCTTCCTTTTTTTTGTAGTTCTAGCTTCGGACGTCGTTAACAAAACAATTTCATGTCCAAGTGCACTTTGATATTGTCCTTTGTTTTGTCTATATCCATAAAAGTATTGAACATATCGTCAAAGACATTCTTCACAAGGTGTATGACATCCAGGTGGTGATAAAAAGAGTTGACCGGTAAGGTACTTCCAAAAGATGTTTCTCTTCACCCAGTTGTGCTTCTTTCCAAATCCAAAGAGTTGTCGTGTGTTGTCGGACAGCTGTGCTATATCAAACAAGTTTTGCGCATGTGTCGTCATTTGTCAACTTGACAATCGATCTAAATCTACATCATCTAATTCGATTATGTTCTTGTGGAATGCGCCTTTTTACTTTCGAAAATGACGGTGGATTGGTAGAAACTGCTGATGGCAATCAAAAACCAACATGCCTTCCACCATGCTTCAGTACAAATGATTTAGTATCCTCCATAGTAAGGACATGCAAACTTCTCATGTGTGCTTCTACTAGATAACATCATATATGTATGGAAGTCACTTATCATCCACATCAATGCAGTTTCCATGGGGAAGTTTTGTTTTATGAATGCATCATATGTAACAAAATCGTCGGTCCACAATATTTTCAACTCATCGATCAACGGTCTCAGATATATGTCTAATTTTTTTCTAGAATTTTTTGGATCAAGAATCACTAAGGATAAAAAGAGATTATCTCGCTTCATTCAGATGCTCAGTGGAAGGTTGTATGGTGTTACAAAGATTGGCCAACAAGGGTAAGGAGCTATTGAAGCTCTAAATGGATTGAAAGCATCAGTGCATAAGCCAAGTCTGGCATTCTGCGACTCGCTTGAGAGTGCAAGATGAGCTTTGCTGAAGTGAGTCTAAGTTTCACTATCTGCAGGATGACTGATTATGTCATCGTCACAGTGAACTCTTTCAATGTGCCATCTCATATGCCGAGCTGCCTTCGAGGACATATACAATCGTTGAAGTCTAGGTGTGAGAGGAAAGTAATGCAATGATTTGTAAGGTACATCATTTTTTTTTGAATTGTCCCATCTCTTAGGTTTGAACTGATCTTCATGACAAATAGAATAAGATGCATTCTCTGCATTCTCTTTATAATATAACATATAATGATTCCGACAAGCATCTATTTTAACATATCCAAGTCCTAGTTTATTGAACATCTTCTTTCTAAGATAGAACTTTTTAGGCAACTTCTCGTCTCGCGACAACATACTCTTAATGGCGATTAGGAGACACTCAAAACAACTCTCACTAATGTGAAATTTAGATTTCAAATTCAACAACTGTGACACCGCAAACAAATAAGTGTGAGTCTAACAATCTTCCCACAATAGCTTGTCAACATCCCTTAATAATTGATAGAATTTTTCAGTTGTCTTGCTCGGTACTTTTTAGTTATATCTATGTTCATGATGAACATTAAATGCAGGACCAACTGTAGAACACATTAATTCAAGATATGTAACATCTAAGATCATATCCACGTACGTGCTTATGCCTTCAACATTGGTTTACTCGTAGAGGCTCTCCACCTCACTATATAACGTCCAATTCATATAGTCTTACATGAACCCTTTCTTGTGCAGGTGATTCTCAATGTCGCATATTTAATATAACCTCAAGTTTTTGCTTTTTGAACATGGATATCAGTTATGATTCTTGACATTTATTACACTTGGATTCTTATATGCAAATGTAATGAGGGTCGATACTTCACCTTTAAACTCCTCATATACCATCTTGCCAACTGTTCTATGATACATCTATTTTATAGACATTAATATTTCATGCACCAACTCAACGTTAATTTTTCTTAAACGTACGTTCGACCCTTTCCTCACATTGTTTGACACAGATAATTTGAATATGAAGGGGCGATTATGTAGATTATTATTTTTTAACCTATCTATGAATATTTGATCGCACGATCACTTATAATATGTGTTGTATGGCTTGCTGAAATTTTGGCAATATTTTTCCACACTTCTCCGGTATATCAAAAATATTTATTGATTAAAAAAATTTCTTAAGTACTTACTAATAAGTGGTTAATAAAACAATCAAAATCAACAGAGGTATACTACAGGAGAGTAAGAAGATGCAACCAAATTTTGTAATAAACTATACAAATACATATAGTAAATGACCACCTAAGTGCAACCAAATGTTCATAAACTGTCCAAACAATACTTTGTGGTAGATATATATGTTCTCATCAAAAAATGAAATAGACATATCAATCATAAAGTCTTGAATGAGTGGGTTTATTGACACGGGCTTAACACGCTCTTTATGACGTGCATATAATGTTAGGTTGTGCCCACGCACCTCAAATTACATGGAACAACTCATCTAATTAAATAACATTAAATTATATAGCATCTAATTCATATGCACATATCGAATTAAAGAATATCTAATTTAAAGAACATCCAAATAAAGAACTTCAAATTAAATAACATACACAAATTATAAATATACAAAATTTGTAGGAATAAAATTAAAGAACATCTCTCCCACCCGATAGCCCCTCTCCCCCACCCTATTCCCCTCACCCCGATAGCCCCTCTCCCACACCTTGTCAGCCACCACCACCCCTGTAACCCCTCTCCTCCGCCTCGTTGGCCACCTCATCCTGGTAGCCCCTCTCCCCAACCCTGTCGAGACCCCCACCCCGACAGTTGCTCTCACCCCGACAGTTGCTCTCACCCCAACAGCCCTTTTCCCCCACCTCATTGGCCACCCCAAGCCCAACATCCCTTCTCCCCTGCCCTGTCAGCGACCCCCACCCTGGTAGCGCCTCTCCCCTACTCAAGTAACCACCCCCACCACGTCGGCCATCCCCCACCCCGACACCCCCTCTCCCCCACCCTAGCAGCCACCCCTACCCTGGCAGTCCCTTTCCTCTGCCTCCTCCCCCCACCCCTGTAGCCCTCTCCCCCACCCCGTCGCCTGGACCCCATCTCGACAGCTCCTCTCCCCCACCTCGACAATCCCTCTCCCTCACCCCATTGGCCACACCCAACCCGACAGCCCCTCTCCCCCACCTCAGTAGCCAGCCCCACCCTTACCGCTAGCTCGAACCCCACCCCAACCTCACTCACCAATCCCCTAAAAAAAAGATCTAGAGAGGGTGGAGGTGACTTATCGACAACAGCGATGAAGAAGAGCATGGTGGGGCGGCGTGCGACAGTAGTAGGCGGGATATGCAACAGCGATAGGTGACACGACAGTCGAGGGGTATCGTCATCGACAACTAGAGAGAGAGGGAAGATAGTGAATGTGTAATCGAGGAAGGGGAGGGTGGTGGAAGGATATTAGGGAATTTGCGATAGAAAATTTCAGTCGCAAATTCCTCTCTAGTCGGTCGCAAATTCAGTGGTGCCAAATTGAAATTGGATTTGTGACAGATTTTAAAACCGTCGCAAATATGTCTCTATTTTTTTTCATTTAAAAATTAATTACTATAAATTTTAATAATATCTATTTTATAATTACTATAATAATAAATATAATTATAAATTAAATGTAACCATTATTATTAACATAACAGTTATTATTATAATAAACATGTAATAAAAATAAAATAAATAAAAATGTAATAAAATAGAATTAGTTAATACTATTTCTTATTATAATAATCTATACTTTCATACTTATTATTATAATTATATATATGCTTTGAAACTACTAAATAAATAAAATAATATATACGCTTTAAAATTACTAAATAATTAAAATAAACAAAAATGTATGACAATCTACAATTAGTTAGTACCATCTAATATTTTTTATAATAATAAAAAATATGATTATACTCATAATTCTTATACTAACATTTGTTATAGAAATAAATGTGTATTAAAAATAACAAAATAAAAAATATCAGGATTGCAAATGATACATTTATGTTGATTTGCAAGGTAACATTTTCTAAATATTGATTATAATATACTTCATTATATTTCTTGGTTAATGACATTGCAAACGATATTCAACTCAACATTATGAAGATCCGATCGATTTAACTTAGATCAAGATTTGACCCTTTGATCTTACCCCAGATCGAAATCTCACCATTCGATTTAAGTTTACTTAAGATTCGACCATTGGATTTAAGTTTGATCAATATCTGACCTTTGGATTAATTTGCTCCCTATTAAAATTTGATCATTGGATTTAAGTTTGATCGAAATCTTAGCATTAGATTTAAGTTTGATCAAGATTCCACCATTAGATTTGCTTCCGATCAAGATCTGATCGTTGGATTTAAATTTGATCGAGATCACACAGTTAGATTTGCTCCCGATTAAGATCTAATTATTAGATTTGCTCTCGATTAAGATTCGACCTTTGGATGATTTAAGTTACATTAAGATTCAACCATTAAATTTTACTCCCGATTGAAATCTGATCATTAGATTTAAATTTAATCGATCCGATCATTGGATGTAGGTTTGATCAAGATTCGATCGTTAGATTTAAGTTTGATTAAGTTCCGATCATTAGATTTACTCTCGACCAAAATCTAGCTGTTGGATTTAAGTCTGATTAACATCCGATCATTGGATTTGCTCTTGATTTAAAGTTGATCGTTGGATTTTTTTTCATTAAGTTCGATCATTGGATTTGGTCCCAATCTAAAACTAATCAAGATCCTACTATTAAATTTGCTCCGGATATAAAGCTCATCAAGATCTGATCGTTGGATTTACTCCGGATCAAAATCTCACCATTAAATTTAAGTTTCATCAAATGTGTTAGATTTATTTCCAATCTAAAGCTAATCAATATCTGACCGTTAGATTTGCTCCCGATCTAAATCTGACTGTTGGATTCAAGTTTGATCAAAATTAGACCGTTTGAATTTCCTTCCGATCAAAATCTAGATGGTGGATTTTGTAATTTGCGACGAATCAATTTCCATTGCGAGTCTATCTCTAAATTTTTACGACATATCATCTTACGTCGCTAATCCGTCTCTAAAATATAATGGTTACGATGTATCATTTGTCGTTACTAATCCATCTCTATTTTTGCGACATACATATTTCCTCGTTAATCTACCCACAAAATTGTATTCATTTTTTGCGACACAAATAATTTGTTACTATTCCGTAGTTAAATTTGCGACGAAAATTTTTTGTCACAAAGTCGGTCGTAAATTTAGAGCTTTTTGCGATGAAATTTTTTTGACGCTGACTATCTCAAATCAATGTTATCAGAACCGAACCGGTGTCTGAATCGGTCAATGAGTTGGTTTGATTTGAACCGGTTTGAATCATGATGTCATCATAATATTGATATATGGTCTGACCCGATTTTATAATCAAAGATAATAAGAAATAAGATATATTGATCAAAATAAATAAACATACATGTATAATTATTAGTCATGATTACGTAACTATATAACTAAAAAAATAACAATAATATGGTTAAATAAATTAACCTTAAAATTTTATAATATTTTATTGGTCTTCACTCTTCACAATTTGCATTTATACTCTTTTAAATATTTAAACATCAAATATATCTAAAATAAAATGATACATAACAACAAATCAATAATAATAAGCTAATTTTGTTCACACATACATATAATTTTGAATATTTAAATATTTTTACAGTTATTTTTTTTTACTTTAAAGGATGAATCAGATCGCTTCGGACTGGTTCACTGGTCGAACCGCGGTTCGTCCAGTTCTTTAACATTAAATTGGACCGGTCTTAATCGAATCGGTTCTTGGACTTATTTACGGTCGGACTGATTCGACCGGCTGATTCGATCCGGTTCCGATAACACTACTCAGATGACATGTAAATTCTAATATTACGACGGATTTATCTTCCGCCGTTAATCCGTCCTAAAAAATTCATCGCTAATAGTATTTTTTTCTTGTAGGTCCAATTGAGACCAAACAAATAACAGATTTCACGTAAGAATTTAACATGCTATATGATATAACGAATCAGTTTAGTAGTGCTTTAACTTCAGAACATAGGATGCTTTAACATGCTATATGATAATAATAATATAATTATCTAGAGTGTTGCACAGAGTATCACTACTAACAGACTCCTCTCCTAATTGTCAGTCTCCATCTACTATATATCTATTTGTACTTTTCTGGTGAATTTATACGCCGGTGAAGGGTATTAAAACATGGTGGTGTGAAACTGCACAATGTTCGAATTTGCGGTGAGGGCAGTGGCCGTGACAGTAACAAACGGTGACCAATAACAAGACAGCAGTGATGAACAGTGACGACAGACGATTAAGGATAACGTTAATTTTGACCTTGTGGTGCGCTGAATCCGATCTAATAATATATAGTGACCACGGAGGTTCTTCGTAATTGTGAATCATTTTGTCAACAGTACGTGCTTCGATGGTCAACTCACATGCGAAAACCGTCGTAATGCATTTCGATGCAAACAGGAAACATGGTTAATGTATACGAAGGATGTTAATCCATGTCAGAATAATTAACATTCTTCCTTCTCTCAATGGCAGTAGATGGAAACGACGGACGGCTCCGACGCCGTCTTCCTCACCGCCGGGCCGACGGCGCCGTCCTTCTTCCTGGAGGGGCCCCCGTCATCGCCTCGCGGGCGCCGCCGCCGAGCCGCGACCCATTTGCTTGCACGCATGCGGCGCCGGCGCGGCAGCTTCTCCCGCCCAGAACACCGTCCGGAGGAGCCTGTGGACGGACGTGGAGATCTTGGAGGGCTTCCTGGGCGGCCGCTGCGGCGGGGGCTGGTCCGACAGGCGCGGCATGGAGTGGGTCCTCGAGGCGATGACCGAGTCGAGCTGCCGCTCGAGGGACTCGAGCTCGAAGGAGTCGTACAGAGAGCTGCCGCAGTCCCAGATGGCCGGCTTCTTCGCGGCCCCGGCGGTGGCTTTCGGCGGTGGCTTTCTCCATATCTCGTTGCAGTGGGCGAAGAGGAGGGGAAAGGACAGAGAATGGGGAGAAAGATGTGAGCTCGAGCAAGGCCGGGGAGGAGGCGTCGTCGATTAAGGCTTCTGCACCACCGCCATTAGAAGTTTTTATAGGGTATTTGAGAGTAATTTTTTTATAAATTTTTTATCTCAAAAATTATGTTGTGTTAGTTTTTAACTTAAATTTTAAAATTGATAAAAATTGATAACTATCTATTTAATAAAAGCGACATAATTTTTAAAATTTATGTAGACTTGTTTGACATATATTTCTCGATTTTTATTATTAAAGTGACAATAACAAGATATTTGATTGGCAATGCAATAACCGGCTAAAGCAACAAATAAATAATACACATTTGCACAAAAATTACTTCTATCCCTCTAACTTTACTTGTTTATCTATGTCCTTCTCATACTTCACTAACATGATTATTCTCTAGACAAGATCCTTCGATTAATAGAATTAGCTAGAATTGCTCTTAAATAAATTGATTGTAACAGACAGTTTGTGCTTTTATTGTTGTGTGATGCAAGAAAATAAAAAAACAGAAGACAACACACGGCAAGGGGCCTGGAAGATGGGCGTGGTGCCGACGACGGCGACCAGCATCTTCCTGGTCTGCTTGTTCAGTCCCATGAGCAGCACTGCGATGGCGGTGGCCAACAGAACCCCCACCCTCAGCAACACGAACAACACCCTCAGTGCTTGGCTTTCCTTCCCAGCAGGCTCCCTCCAACCTCTGCAGACTGCTTCCCATTCTCCAGAGACATTGTTGATTCATGGATGGAAAAAGGAAACAGATGGAATGTGGATGCAAAGGTACCGGAAAGAGGATTGATATAAAGTCCAAGTGATATATTATATCAACATAGTCTGGCTGGGGGGGGGCTTCTTGTGGGGTGTCGTATGCGGGCGTGCATGGAGGACGGCAAGTCATGGCCACCTCCATGAGAGTCTGCACTCTGACGAGAAGCGCAGTGCTGGAGGCGTGGGGTTCCTCCATGAAGTAGTTCATGGCGTGCCGGAGGTCAGTGACAGCGCGCAGGAACTGTCAGGCCTCCTCGCGGCTTTCCTGGAACAGCGTGGTGATCCTGGCATAGAAGGATCCCTGGGGATCCCACTTGGTCACAATCTCCTCAGCTTCGTAGATGTTCTCCTCCATCATGGTGGCCAAGAAGGTGTGGACAGGGGAGACGGGCACAGTGGTCGATGGCGACGAGGAAGGGGAGGAAGAGGGGCGGTGATGGCCGCGGTGACGGTGGTGGTGGCGGCGGGGGAAGGAGTGAAAGAAGGCGTTGCACGTCCCTTTATCCAGCATTTGCGTTTGGGTATGGCGGAAATCCAGAGGAAGGATGTGAGAAGAGAGGGGGAGAAAGGACGTGGGAATAGTTCTCGAGACGTCGTGAATGTTTTTCAAAAAAAAATTATCCGAGACCTATTTTTATTTTAGAGAAGGTTGACATAGGATAAGATTCCTCCCTAAAAAATAAGGATCTTACCAAACGTGTTTGAATATCATTCTCTTCCTCAATTTTTATTTTGAGAGAAAAAAGAGGAAAAAGCGTAATCAAACACTCTATTAATTATTTTAATTTGGTGTTTGGACCTCGCCGTTGGAAGCTGACAAGCCTCTGATGCGTACGAAGAGGTGGGTTCGTTAAGTGTGGAGGTCTTCTTAGGCCATTTTGATAATTAATAGGTTAGGATAAACTAATTCAAGTGGGCCTCGGGTGAGTTATTCATGGGTTTTCATATTTTAGTTTGGTACTTGTCCTACCCATAGTTGGATAAGGTATTCCTGTAAGAGGGGTAGAATGAGTTAACCCCGGGTTAAAAACTTTAACTCTATCGATCATGAGTGACGTATTTCAGCTCCCAAATTTGAATAACTCACCCAACTTCAAATAACTCATTCTAACCCATTTTATTTCATTATCAAGGTGGCCCTTCTGATATTAAGATTGCAAAGTTATTATTATATAAAAAAATGGAGATTGTCAGATTGGTTGAGGAATCTTAGGTCGAATGTCTTGTTATTCGTTGAATGGTAGCTGTTTGTTTTGGGATATGCATGTGTGTTTGCTTGGAAACACTTGCCTCTGGGTTAGGATGATCATTTACCTGAACAAGAAGATATGATTCTTTTTTTTTCAACTTGAACATTAGAATTCAATACTCTAACTAATAGATCGATTTTCCTTTTCTATGATTCAACCAGGCATGCAAGTTCTACCATGGATGAATACATAGAATGTGTTTCCCTTATACCTTGTTTCTAAGGCTCCGTTTGTCTCTTTCACATGCCATGTATCGGTTGATACATAATACTCACATCCCTCTCCCATAATTATAACGTTCAAACCATATCTCTTGCATGAAAAATGTGAGAGGATATATAAATATTTTAAATATTTTCCCTATTATATATGGACGGGTATACATAGTATACATGCCGGCTACCAAGCGGTGGAGCTTTTTACACAACATACTATTCTTGATGGTATTCCAAGGGTGACGAGGTAATGTTCTCTTCTTTCTGTAGGATCCTTTTTCCTTTGACCTTTTAGAGCTGAAGGTCAAGTCAAAAAGTGTGAACCCTAATCCTTGTGGGTTATATTATAAATCTTTACATATATACTTTTATAAAGTTTAGTTTTATCAAATATATATCTCATCTGAGTATATTATTATGAATATTCTTTATTTAGATAAAAATATTACGGTTATATCTTTTCAATTTGCTGTCGTCGATGGAAGAGAATATCCTGTGAAATATGTCATCTTCGATCATTAGATGTAAGATATATTTGATAAAATCAAATTTTACAGAGATATATATATACAGAAATATTATTCTTTAACTCACACTGAGGATATAATCACGACGTTATCTATATTTCGAGAATATTTATGATAATATATTTCCATGAATGATATATTAGAAAGATATATACGTAAAAATCCCTTATATTATTGCCAACTCCTACGCTTCCGCTGCCCATGGGTTCCCCCCCCCCCCTCTTCCCGTGGGCTTTTCTTCGTCATGAGGCACGAAAGGTGTGTTAAAAGCCATGGAGCACAGGAAGGAGAATTGGATCAGCCTTCCCTTCGTTTCCAAATGGAATCATGTGGGAAGGAAGGAGAACATGCCAGCAATTAAGCTTGATATTAACAAATGGAGGGTTCTCAGTAAGCACGAGAGCTCCCGGCCCTTAATAATTTGTTTAATGATAAGAGTAATGCTTAGAGCACACCCCGAACTAATTACACACTCAAATTTATTTTTAAATTTTTTTATGATGTGTGATTTAAGCCATTCTAACATATGATGTAAGACACATTTTCATTCAACGGATTAAAAAATTTTAAAATAAAAAAATCGATGCAAGATAAATTAGACCTAACACTATTTATTAAATCTATTTTTTTAGATTTTTTTAAAATTATCGGACACAGATGCGACTTACATCACAAGTTAAGGTGATTTGAGTCCTATGACACTAAATTTTTTTTTAAAAATAATTTATTTAGTGCACAAGTTAAGTGAAAAATAATTCTTAGTTTGCACTAATCATCACTCTAAAGGTAAGGGTCAACTCTCTTTTTAATATATATATATATATATATAAAAGCAAATGGGTCAGAGGGGTGATGGTGCATGGTTTTAGGTTAGTCTGGACAAGATCCCTTATGAACCTCGGGACGCTTGTAGAAGCAGTGACGCTATGAAGACGAATTCACGTGCAAGATAGCGATCACGAGAAGCTTAGAGCTCTGGTTTCGAGCCCAAAATACATCTCACTTCATTGGGTTTTTTTTGCCCCCAGATTAGCAAACTTGGAATCCACATATTTCGATGATTAAATAAGAATCAGAGTTGGAAGAGTAAAATTTGGAACCTCTCTGTTAGAGTTCGTCGACTCAGTGATCCGTATCGGATCGGTTCTTCCCTGATCCGGTATGGTACACTTAAAATACATTAGTTTTCTTTGTGACTCGACCCGACTCGGCCTGAGTCAGCCCGAGTCGACCTGACTCGTTTCTTTCCTGATCCGGTACGATACGCCCGAGTCGGACAAGTCAAAACTGAGTCGTCGAATCATGATCATGAGATAAGATCATTATCAGTCAACTCACTTGTGATACTTTTACTTAATAATATTGATTCTACTACTGATGAAAATAACATGGGTAAGTTGAACTTTTCATTGTATTTTTTTTGCATGAGAATCAAGCTAATAAAATCTGTGCAGATTTGGTAGGAGGGGTTGTTTCCGAGTGGAGATTTGAGGATACGAGCAAGGAAAGGAGGCATGGTGGTCAACTACGTAACCCCTATATGTTAATTGTTCTTGTTGAAATTGAAAGTAAGAGTGGATGTATAGTGCATATAAAATTGAAATTGAAAGTTAAAGTGAATACCTTCAATTTAGACATGAATATTATAAAAGAGGATGGCAACAATAATTTTAAACTTAATGGGTTCCTTTTGACTATTACTCAAAATAGAAGGCAGGAAGTGAGAAGTGACATTATAAGACATGCCCAAGACCTTTAAAGTTAGATGAGCTAACTTTCTTATCTTCCATTTTTTTAATTTTTATTATTTTATTGGTATAACATAAAATTTATACCAATAATATCCATGTTGGTGTGTAACACCTAATATTTATTGTCAGGACCGAGCAAGAGGACCTGAGTGGTGGCGAATTGACGGCAAAGTAGAGTGTTGCGCACTGATACTTCGTTAGGAGTTGGGAAGAGACGATCTCGGAGAAGGAGGGAGGCACGGAGGGCCCATTGGTGCCACCAGATGCTGAAGCCGATGATCCTCCTACAAAAAAAATCAGCCTAAGATAGAATGTCTCGGGAGAACTCTTCGATATTTGAGTCAACGATTGGTGGAGGAGAAAATAAGTATGAGTTGAATGAGCAGTTGTTGTGTACTTTGTAATGCTACTGTTCTGTACCTTTTAGGGGTGTCGCCCTTGCCATGATTGAGGGCGGAATAAGAACTTGAACTAAGTTATGCAAACTTAGGGTGTTCGAGTCAGTTGTGGAGTTGAGCAGAATTTGGAGTGAGATCCGAGTTGGAAATGGATAGAAGGTTGCGTAGGATGTGGTCCCGCGGGGATCTCTGCACCCGTTACCCAATCGGGTTCAAATTTGATTCAGAAAAGTGGCTAGAAGTGCTCATGTCACATGTATTTGTCAACATGTCTCGTATAAATACGTGAAGGTGCGCTCCTCTCTCTCTCTCTCTCTCTCTCTCTCTATATATATATATATATATATATTTGGTGAGAAGAGTATCCAACTACTTAGAGGAAACCTTCAAACACTAAACAACGTGTTAGAAGGAGTTCTGGGATTGATCTCATGGGATAACCTTATGATATTTAAGTCATAGATGATCGTAAGAGTAAAGAGGAGAGTATAGAGAGAAGGAGAGGAGAGTCTTGAGGGAGAAACTAGTGCTCAGCAATGAGACGAGCGCTCGACAGCATAGTCGGGGGCCTGGAGAACGATGGAGAACTCACTGTCTCTCTCTGAGATAAGGGAGCTGGAGTGATTTAGAGTTCTGTCACCGTCGTGTGTGTGGATCTCTCTCTGGGTGTCTCTTCGGCTCTGTGTATATGCGTGTCTCCTTGTAGCTATATAATTGCGTCTCTCTCTCTGTCTGCCCTTGTATCTCTCCTCCCTTGTCTAGGTTCGTTGAGGACCTATTTATACTGGTCGTAGTTGTGACGACCCAGAGCGCCGGATACCGATATACCGATAACATCGATACACCGATAACAGGAACTGGGGAAGCCACCCAAGAGGCTGATGAGGCCCCTGAAGGGTTAGTAAAGTTTGTCGAGGGGATGTATAATGAATTGCAATCACAAGCGCGCATATTAGATTAAGCAGTAAAATTTAACAAAAGTGTGGAAGCAATTCAAAATAACCAGAGTGATATATATATAAACTAGTCCGGAGATACAAAAGTACTAGTCCAAAAGGTACAACTACACGGGGCATACCCCGGCAAACGTACAACAAAGGCCCAACAAAGACGACCCGTCTACTGCTGGCGGCTAAGAACGGTGTCCGAGCAACTCACAAAACATCGGGAGACGGCGGGCGCGGCTCACCTGAAAAGAGAAGGGTGACTCATAGCCAGACTCAGTAGGGGTCACGCAGATCCCTACCTCGCACTAAACATGCATACATGCACAAATAAAGATAATTAGAGCATGCATTTAAATAAATTAACAGGCATTGGCATGAATAAACTAATCACAGTAAAGCTGTAAACTCTAACTAAACAGGTATAACAGCTAATACATGCCAACGATAAATAAATGCAAGTGACAAAAACTAAATCTACCAGTAGAATATGCCTTAACTAATCTAAGCAGCAGGGAGTAGAACAACCACTGGGAGCAGAAATCAGATGCGTCCACTGACGACTTATACTGCGTCTCAAGCACTCGCAGTCGACAACACGACAAGCTGAGCGCGTAAATAGTACCAAACCAAGTGACCAGTCAGAGTGACACCCATCAGTGTCAATCCACAGCCTCTGACCACGTGTGCACACACTGACTCTCGCCTGAGCCATGCCCTCTAGCTAGTTTTCTCCCTTGGTAGGACGCTACCATTGATGAGGAGCCCACGGAACTAGCTTACAAACCGTGTACGGGAAACACCCCTCCGCTATCCCCAAGCGGGTCGACATTCAACAGACCTTAGGGCAACAACAGTGACTCCATTGTAAGGAAAGAAAAGCTACTCTATTGGGATCTAAAAACATGCCATTATATAATAGAATAACTCAACATGGCATAACAAATAGCTCGGGAAGCATTAAAGAACAAGCTGGCAAGAATTGCAACTGACAGGCGTGTGGCGGTCTGCTGCCCACGCGTCACTACTTAACCCTATATGTTAATTATTCTTGTTGAAATTGAAAGTAAGAGTGGATGTACATTGCATATAAAATTGAGATTGAAAGTTAAAGTGAATACCTTCAATTTAGACACGAATATCAAAGAGGATGGCAACAATAATTTTAAACTTAATGGGTTTCTTTTGACTATTACTCAAATAGAAGGCAGGAAGTGAGAAGTGACATTATAAGACATGCCCAAGACCTTTAAAGTTAGATGAGGTAACTTTCTTATCTTCCATTTTTTTTAATTTTCATTATTTTATTGGTATAACATAAAATTTATACCAATAATATCCATGTTGGTGTGTAACACCTAATATTTATTGTCAGGATCGAGCAAGAGGACCTTAATGGTGGCGAATTGACGACAGGGTAGAGTGTTGCGCACTGATACTTCGTTAGGAGTTGGGAAGAGACGATCTCGGAGAAGGAGGGAGGCACGGAGGGCCCATTGGTGTCACCAGATGCTGAAGCCGATGATCCTCCTACAAAAAAAATCAGCCTAAGATAGAATGTCTCAGGAGAACTCTTCGATATTTGAGTCAACGATTGGTGGAGGAGAAAATAAGTATAAGTTGAATGAGCAGTTGTTGCGTACTTTGTAATGTTACTGTTCTGTACCTTTTAGGGGTGTCGCCCTAGCCATGATCGAGGGTGGAATGAGAACTCGAACTAAGTTATGCAAACTTAGGGTGTTCGAGTCGATTATGGAGTTGAGCAGAATTTGAAGCGAGATCCGAATTGGAAATGGATAGAAGACCTAGTTGGGTTCGAATTTGATTCAAAAAAGTGGTGAGAAGCGCTCACGTCACATGTATCTGTCAACATGTCTCGTATAAATACGTGAAGGTGCGCTAATCTCTCTAATATATATATATATATATATATATATATATATATATAGAGAGAGAGAGAGAGAGAGAGAGAGAGAGAGAGAGAGAGAGAGAGAGAGAGAGAGAGAGAGAGAGAGAGAGACTCTGTTTAATTCTATAGAGACTAAAAAGTATTACCTGGGCCTCTTGCTATATTTTCAAGGTTTGTTTGGGGAGAAGAGTATCCGGCTATTTCGAGGAAATCTTCAGACACTAAATAACGTGTTAGAAGGAGTCATGTGAGTGATGTCATGGGATAACTTTCCGATGCTTAAGTCAGAGATGAGCGTATGAGTAAAGAGGAGAGTATAGAGAGAAGGAGAGGAGAGCCTTGAGGGAGAAACTAGTGCTCGGCAATGAGACGAGCGCTCGGCAGCGTAGCCGGGGGCCTGGAGAATGATGGAGAACTCACTGTCTCTCTCTGAGACAAGGGAGCTGGAGTGATTTAGAGTTCTGTCACCGTTGTGTTTGTGGATCTCTCTCTGGGTGTCTCTCCGGCTCTGTGTATATGCGTGTCTCCTTGTAGCTATATAACTGTGTCCCTCTCTCTATCTGCCCGTGTACCTCTCTTCCCTTGTCTAGGTCCGTTGAGGGCCTATTTATACTGGTCGTAGTGACGTCGTCTCTTTTTTGACTTGACAAGGGTGTGGTTAGTGGAGTGATATCCTGCTTGATTGTGAGGGGCCGTCCGTTATCCACTCGTCCGTTCTATGAGAAAGGACATCGTGGCGGACTTCACGGCGGCCTGGGCGTGATCCGACGTTCGTCGGAGTAATTCCCGTAACCGTAGCCTCTACGCTCACCCGTTGACGAATCTCACGGTGTCCGAGACGCACATGTACGGGGATCATACTTGTGGGCTGGTCAGCCTTGAGTGGGTCCCATTAGACTTTATTCTTAGATTGTGGGTCGGTTGGAGATGACCGCTACGAGCATGACAATATTGGGCCGTACTGGGCATGGTGTATTTATTCTCCTCAAATTCTATTTCAATAATAATCTATAGACATATAGAGATAAATGGAGTAGGATAAAGGAATAGTACTCTCTTCAAATAAATTGACGGTACATTATTAAAACACGAAACCTAATGGTCCACAATTGTCGTTGACAAAGTGAATTGAAAAATAATATCCTTATTGAATGCTAATTTTTATGTAGTGAGATATGTTCGTACTTTCAAATATAAATCGGGCTAATTTTTAGGTCACGGAAAGTTATTTTCATTTCAACCCATGGGAAGCATACAACCGTAACGGAGAGATACAACCAAGCCATCAACGGCTCGGACACAAAACCCGCAGGCGAAAGATACGCAGAGACATGGGGAGAACAGGAAAAACGAGATACCCCAGCTGAAGCTAGCTGGGAGAAGAACGTTCCGCCTAAGTTCCCCAATTCGGCATTGGATAAGGCTGACGAAGGATGTAGGGACGTCGAGGAATAAATCAGTTTGATGTGCGATTGAGTTATCTAACTCGACGAGAGAGAGCGGCGGGTCTCACTTGGTCTTCTCACACTCATACTCTTAACCGGGGTCCGATGATTTACTCGTGCGATGAGATGTGTATAAGTCACCCTACTCTCGTGTCGAACAGGTCCTAAAAGTTTGACGTACCCTTTCGTGAAAAAGCACCAAAATTAAGGAGCCAATCATTATTAACTCAGCTCACATACAAGAATTGTGAGTTACGTCGAGCACATGGCTTTATATTCTCGGAAGAAATCATGACATATGATAGAGAAACACTAAGTGCGTCTAGTGCACTAATTATATTGACGGATGTAATTAGTGTAATCAGTCTAACATTTATTTTTTTTAATTTTTTTTCAATGATCCTCACTCTAATCTTACTTAGCCCTCACGTCGTGACGTGAGAGCCAAGTAAAAATTAATTTAACTCTCTATCTATCTACCGGGATCGATTTTTATTTTTTTCTTGATTTTCATCGGGTGACATGACATGACGTGAGAGTAAAGTAAACTTGAGGTGAGAGTAATTAATTTTTTTAAATTAAATATTATATTAATTATATCAATAGATGTAATTAGTGCACTAGATGTACGGGGTGTTTCTCTCTCAAATATTATATTGAGAGTAGAATCCTCCTCATCTTATCACATGAACATTTCGAACGAACCTTCGGCTTCTTTTGGGTGATTTGAGGCCCATCTACATGTGGGCTGTGGGCCTGTTGCCTTGGACAATCCATAGATGGGCTTAACCAATACTTTGATACCCAGGAAGCCACTCCCTACAAAGAAGTAACAGTAATATTTGCCGCACACGTTGATGTGCAACAAAGATGCTCACCTCCGAACCAGTAGCTCACCATGCTTGTTGTCCTGTCACGGGTTCTGTTTGCTGACGTGGCCTCGTGACACGACAAGCACGCCTAACACTCGATATTCAACCAGTAATAGGCCACGTTTGGAGAGAGAGAGAGAGAGAGAGATAGAGTTTTGGGTCGAATCATATTACGACAGAGAAAATAATTATTTGATAATAGAGAAAAATAAGATTCATAAATTTTTAACTCACGTGATATTATCAGATTCATTGAATCGGTGTCTAAATTTGTCGATGAACTGATTCGATTCTAATTGATTGGACCGTTCAATCGAATCTATTTGAAGCGTGACGTCATCATAATAATGATTCATGATCCGATCCAATTCTATAATCTAAGACAATAAGAAATAAGATATAATAATTAAAATAAATAAACATGTATAATTATTAGTCATGATTATATAATTATACAAGTAAAAAAATAACAATAACATGGTTAAATAAATTGACCTTAAAATTCTATAATATTTCATTGGTCTTCACTCTTCACAATTGACATCTATATTCTTTTAAACATTTAAACTTCAAATATAATAATAAGATAATTTTGTTCACACATAAATATCATTTTGAATATCTAAATATTTTTATATTTATTTTTTTATTTTAAAAGATGAATCGGGTCCGTTCGGACCGGTTCACCGGTGAACCGCAGTTCGTCCGGTTCACCCAATTCTTTAACATTAGAGCAGACCGGTCTTAATCGGATCGGTTCTTAGACCGGTTCACGGTCAGACCGATCCGACCGGCCGATCAAATCCGATTCTGATAACACTGAACTCACACATATATTTTACGTTAATCGGGGCGGGGGGACGCAAATAAATTGCTCCACTCTTTTTTTCAAAGGAGGCTTTGGATATTTTAAAAAAGTTTCATTTTTTCCGTATGTCTTTCTAAACCCAATAATCCATCCTTTTTCATAATCTTACGTGATGCTGACATTTTTTAAAATAAATTTTAAGGGTGAAAATTTCGAGACCATACTGCATCCCAATCTTGTTGCCAAGGCATCGTTACACGAGGAGCAATATTTGATGCGCCCTCTATGTACGTAATTAATTATGTCCAATTTTATGGCAAATTTATTCATGCTTATCTTACATAAAAGATAATGGGACTTGAAAGACCAAAAATTCCGATTAAAAAGATATGAAATTTATATTTTTTAAAATCTTCATTAAAAGTTCACTCCATCTCAGTTCAAAAATTTGAAAAAAACCCTGCATTTCCCCACCCGCAGAAACCAGGAGGCAGATTTGTGATGGCCAGGGATACGGTGATTTCTTGGTGGGCCCCCTCCCTTCGCCCTGCCACCGCAGCGACAAGCAGGGAGACCGCCTTCCCACAGGAAGGCCGGGACCCGCCGCGGCAGACCGACCTCCGACATCAGGTCCGGGCTCACCAATTCGCCAATCAGAAAAGAACGCGTATCCCTTCCGCAGACGTGGACGGAGGCGTATCTCTTCATTGATGGCGAAGGCGAGGCGGGCATGATCCGATCCCAGGCGCAGCCATGGCGGCCCCCACATCATACACAGCGCCAACCATGCATTCCGTAGGACGAAAAGTACACGTTAACCACGTCAAGTATGGCAACGAGGGGTCCCCGCCTCCCCCATGTACATAGGTAGATGGGCATTACACGTAGACGTACCTTCGTCCAAGCCCAAACATATTAAAGCGCGCTCTCTCTCTATCTCTCTCATTCTCATTTATACATGTATATAAAGATTGTATGTTTTATGTGCATTTATGGGAAGAAATAATACAACCATATCTGTTGTACCTACCATCCTCCCGCGTATATCTTGGCGTTGAAATACGGATATCAATAGGTTGGGTAATCCCGACATATTTACGGGTTTGACCTGATTTTGGATCAGATTGTCGGGTCATTTTTTACCCGTAGATTCTTAGTTAGTCTTAAAAGTCCGATCTGATTAGATATGTTCTTTTTTTCACTTTAATTTTATATTTTATTTAATTAAATAATTAAAAATATTTTATTCTATTCAATTTAAAAATTAAAAATTTTCTTTCTAAATAAATTAACATCTAATTTAAATTTATTATTATTATTATTTAATTTATCATGTCGGATCGGGTCAAGATCAGAGATATGAAAAAGTCGAACCCGATCCGACTCGACCTGACATAACCCGAGCTCGAGCCTTAAAATTAATGAGTCGGACCCACCCATTGACAGTCCTAGGTTGAAGTCTAAGTACACTAAATATATGCTAAAACAAAAATGTGTACGGGAAGTGTTTTTTTGCCTTTTTTCTTTATGAGAAGTATATTGGCCGTATAAATTCAAATATTTAATAATACTTTATTCTTTAACACTAAGGGTCTCTTTGACATCCATTCTCACGTAACCATCCTTAAAGTGACACCACATCAGTGGTGATAACAATTTGATTTAGTTTGAAATTTTATCGCATAAAATCAAATCGAATTAAAGGTTCAACGATAAATCAAATCAAATCAAATGATTTTTAAATTAAATCAAATTAAATTAAATTAATTCGATTTAATTAAGTTTGAACCATAATGGGTCAAGATGACCGAATCGGTAAGGAGAGATTTAACATCTTATCAAATTATGATAATATCCTTTTCGTTTCCAAGTTAGATTGATCACAAAAGTTATAAAATATACTAGGCTTATTATGTTCTAATAATCACACACACCAAAAAACGTTGCTCAGGATCATATCACGTCTATAAGAAGATATGTGTTTGAATTGATATCCTAAGCATTATTTAATTTTGGTTTGGGTGTGACCGACAGGGGGGGTTAAAAGGGACTATCCTCCCGTGTCTATGGTTTTCATGTTCAGACTTCAACCTTCGTGTGATTAGAGGAATATCTCATATGGGACTTCCTTGATGCTGTTCTTGGTCGATTCGAATTTTCTCATAAGGTGATGTCTCTCATTGATCCAGTAAATAGTTAGTTTTTAATTCTATTCAATGATGATATCAATGACTATTTTAAATCCACTCGAGGCCTCCAACAAGATGATCCCATTGCTCCATCCTTTTTCATCATTGTTGAGGAAGCCTTGACGAGGAGGGACCTTTCTTCATTGTTTAACAGGCAATTGATCAAAAATTACAAGGTGTCTCGAGCATGCCCGAGTATTTAGGCATTCCTCTTTACTCTAGTCGGGCCAAGCGATCGCTTTTCTCTCATGTCGTGGAAAACATTCATCATCGTATGCAGTCCTGGCGTTTTGGTTTCTTATTATGGGAGCTCCGAATGTGAAATCTCATATCGGACAACAATGTGAGTTCTTTGAGTTTATAGTCCTGGATCCCTTCAACCTTAACACTTAGATTTTAAGATTTGTAAGATGATATCAGAACAGACTAAGACCGCCTGATTCTTATTAAGCATGTTCTCTCATCTGCAGCTGCTGTACCAGCGGGTTCCATCTCATAGATCGATCAATAAGCTGATGGCAAATTTCCCATGGGGTTCCTTTGAAGGCAAGTTGAAGCCCCACTGCATGGGTGTCTTGGGACTTCATCTGCAAGCCTAAGGGGCTGTTTGCTATCGGGCTACGTTTGATATGATTAAAATGGGTGGGGATAAGTCGAGTTAAGGGAAACAGAGTTAACCTCAATTTTGAGGTTAGAAACGGAGATAAGTCATTGTAATGACTTATCTCCATTTTTCTAACCCTATTTCACCCTTTGTGTACCAAACGTACATCATAATAAGATTAAACATAAATTATCTTAGAATGATTTACACCTATTCTCCTCAAATTTTATCTCGATACCGAACAACACCTAAATATCGAAGGGGTCTGGGCATTTTTTCATCTTTTCTGCTATGAAGGTGGCTCTCGGAATTAAATTGTCGTGGAATGCGCTATCTTCTGAATCACCGTGGGCTGTTTATTTCAGGGCCAAATACCTTTCGCGTTCTCATTTTTCTACTGCGCAATTCATATTGGTCGGGGGATGTTTCTTTTTCGTTTGATCGGTGGCACGGCCTGCAGCCCCTCTGTCTCCTCATTCCCATGGATGTTTGGACTGGGTTGGATGATATGCTCATCTCTGTTAGGGATCTTAAATTGCAGCCATGGCACCCGCACTGGTTCATCATCTGTGGTTTTCTCCCTCCGGAGGTTCAGTGGTTTATGTCCAACGTGACTCTTCAAGACATTTCTGATCGGTGGATTTGGATGCCGGCTTTAGGTGGTCGCTTTTCTACTCGAATCAGCCACGAGTATGCTGTTCCAGAGACGCAACCTTCTTTACCTCTTTGGCCTACTATGGATGCCGGGCATCCCTCTCAAATGGACGGTTTTTGTAATACCCCGACTTTTGGATCCTGCTCTATTAGGCATCGGATTCATTTTTTGTGAATATTTTAAAAGTCACGGAATTTTAATTCTAACTTTTGAAGAAAATTGTCGAGTTATTACAGAAAATTCCGTGATTATTTGATTAAATTAACAAGAGATTAGGTATATATATGATTTTACTTCTTTTGGAGGTTTTGAGCAACCCAAAAACCTCATTTTAAAGATGGTGCGCCCTCTCTATTTTCTCTCCGTCTCTCCTTCCTCTTTCGTTCCACCTCCGTTCCTCTTCTCTCTTCCCCGGCTGCAAATATTGGAGTGCGAGGAGGCTCGACTGGGGGATGGCAGCGGCATAAGGTGATTCGTGAAGGCTAGAACGAGGTGGTTCGTGTGAGTGGGTCGTGGTTTCTATGTTTAGCCTGAGTTTCAGCGTGGATCGACAAAGATCAGAGCTTTTCCGAGCAGTAAAAGCGGCCTTTCAGGTAGGGGGACGGACCTTTCCTCCTCCCCACGAGTTTCTTCAACGATTAATGTAGAATCGGGTGAGAATGAGTGGGTTTTATTCATGTTTCAAGATAAAAGCATGTTTTGGGGGGGGGGGGGGGGGGGGGCAGTTTACCGATTCGATACACGATTTGTAGTTCATTTGATGTAAATGGGTGTGCTAGGTGTCAAACGTCCTCTTCGTTCGTAGTCTCGATTTCTGGCTTAAGGTGATTTAACGGCTTGGAGCCATATTGTATAGTGGCTTTGGGATGAGTTGCTTGACTCGTCAGCCGATGGTTTAGCTGATCTATCAAGTTGCTCCGAGTTTCAGTGGCACTGAGCCACCTTGTGTTCCTAGATACTTATGAGGGGTGTGTGCGTAGCCGACAGTACTCCGGTGGTTTCCTCTCTACTGAGAGTTCCCACATCAAGTGACTTCCCTCACTAATCATAACTTGCCTGGGCACGCGGGTGCTGACCCACCTGGGAGTGGTGGAGAGTTAGACTTGGGAGAGACGGTTTAGGCTGGTTTCCGTAGGCGGCTTGAGTCCGGGCCAAGAGGAAACGGGCCAGGAGAAAAACTAGCTAAAGGACCCGACGTAGCGCAATCAGTCCGTGTGTTGACATGTGGTCAGGGACTACAGACGCGTGCTGACGAGCACGATCCCGACTAGACCCTTGTATTGTGTTACTTGTGTACAATGTCACAATTACCATGTTGAGACGAGTGGGTGACACCTGAGATTGCGGACTAAGTAATCAGTGGACGCATTCCGCCTTGCTTCTAGTGAGTAGGATCTCCCGTAGCGTGATATGTGACTCTCCCGACTCAAGATTTTGATTTCTTGACAGTGAGGTCGTGGTTCTCCGAATGACTACCGTGTGTTATTTTTTTTTTTTACTTAAGGTCATACTTGCAAGGGGTAGGGGAGATACTCGACCTCGGCCACCTTACAAAGAAATTTTATATATAGCAAGCAAAAAAGAAAAGAAGAGGGGTTGGGATACAGGGGACGACGAAGGTCAAGGGGGAGGGGGGCATCCTACTAAGGGTAAGCACAATAAAGTCCAATAGAGGAAGAATTGAAACGAATCCCAAGACATGGGGAGGGGTAACACTATTGTAACGTGGTCGCCGGTGACAACAAGCTTGGCCGGCGGTCTAGAGAGCGTCTGGGATGGGCCACCCACCCCGTAGACGTGTGCGCATCATCATACGAGAGCTCGAACGGGGGCAGGACACTAGGGTGGTGGGGGGACCACGTCGGAGACCACGTCGGAGTGGCGACGATGAGCCCACCAGAGTTGGTAGGCAAGCGAAGAGGGCCGCAGGGCGCTGGGCAGCAGCAGTAGGCACGTGGCCCACAGGTGACTCCTCACCTAAGCCGAAGGAGCCGTCCGCAGGCCCCACCAGAGCTGAAGAAGAAACCGTAGACGAGGCAGCTCCAGTCATAGACAGAGGCCGGGGGCGACACCGCCAGCAAGTGAAGCCCCTGCTGGCAGGACCGCAGGACTAGGTAGCAGGACAGCAGGACCAGGTGGCGAGCGCTGGGGGACGACGGCAGAACACCAGCAGAGGCTGAGAGGGAGTGAGCAGCTCCTAGGGCGGTGAGGGAAACCGGCCACCGCCGCCGAAGAAGAAGCACCGTGGCTAGAGACTAGGCAAGCAGAAGAGGCAACTAGGGCAGGGGACCTTCGTGTGTTGTTCTCGACATTGTGGTCGAGCGTTCCCGACAGAGTTGTCGAGGTTTCACTCGTAGGCAGAGCAGTATTTACGATAGCGAGATCGTGACCTTACCCCTGGACCACGCGATCTGAGCTGTGGCCTTCGTCAGCGAGGATAGGCCTACACGACAGAGGCGTCGTGGTTCCTCTCCCAGTAGCGTAACTGTGGTTTCACCATTGGTTTGGCGATTCTGACTGCGAGGTTGGGGTTTACTTTCCGTTGCTAGTAAGAGTAGCTTAGAGAGCTATAGTTCCGTCACCGTCTACTGCTAATATTGTTGTTGTTATTATTGTTGTTATCGCTGCTGTTACCGCCGATCCATGCGATCCCTACTGAGCCAATGAGATGAGGCTCACCCCTTCTTTTTCAGGTGTAAGGGCTCCTCCTTGAGGTGTATAGGAGGGACACAGCGGTTCATAGTTGCCAGCCTACCAAAGTTGGGAGCGTACTTGACGATTGAGTACACTTTCTTTCTGTAGACTGTACTTTATGGATTAGATTTTATAGTTAATTTGTTAATGGAAAAATATAATTTATTATTTATTATTTAAATAATTAATTCTGTAGTTTATTTCTTACATTATTTTGAATTTCTATGTATCTCAACAACATCCAAAATAACCCTTCTGAGTCTTCCGACTCGTGGGTGGCGGGTCATGATTCGAATGGTATCAGGTAATTCTCAGTATCCAGATTTTGGGTCGTTACACCTTGTCTTCTGACTTGGTGCTGCTGGGGTTGTTCTAGCCTGTGGAGATGGTGGTCGCTCGCCTGCTTGCCTGACAGGGCAGTGGAGATGTGACGCTGACCCGCCGTTCCTTTGCCCGTGACATGGGCGCTGGTCCACCGTTCCTTTGCCGTCTAGTGGTCGCCCCATCATTAATGCGGTGATGGTTGCTAGAGACGTACACTGCCACCTGAACGATAGAGGCGCACGCGGCGTACGGGATCTGGGCTTCGGGCCAACACTCATGCATGCAGGCCTTGACTGGTCACGTACTGGACCGCCAGTCGATTGTTGTTGGACCTTGGACCGTGGGTCGACTGGGGATGGGCCTTAAGTCTTGTTGATGGACCAAGCGGATTTCCCTCTCCCATCCTCAGTTTGAATTTCAAATTAAACCAGAATAATGCTCACCATACATGTTGAGCTTGCACTATATGAAAGAGAAAGCTGTAGCATACGTTCATTGTTGTGCTAAATTTGGTGCGAGAAGGAATGCGCCGTTAAACCATTTTTCCTATTCTAATTTAATTTGATATATAAAACATTAGAAAGCTATGTGAAAGATAACTTCAAAGTGTTTTCTTGTGAAAATTTATGGCATTCTATCTTGGATTGAATGATCATAAAAGTACATGGACGATAAAACATATTTCCTATACAACCATTTCCGTAGATATTTTCCTATGAAGAACATATATGGATAACACTTAATACACACGCGCAAGAGTTATGGCAGTACTCGCCCCATCCGTCCCCCCTTAGCTACCAACTCCTGCCCACCTCCATTTTATTAGTGCCTCTATGAAGAAAACACCTGCGCCATCAAACAGGCGGGGGTTCTTAACACGCTGAATTTAAGATGCCGGAACTGTCCCTGCAATCCAAGCCCCAACCAACCCCCCCCATTCACTTACCAGAGAGAGAGAGAGAGATTCAGAGAGAGAGAGAGAGAGAGAGAGAGATTCAGAGAGAGAGAGAGAGAGTTAAGTGTTGAGCAGGGTTTTCCTCCTCCGGCAACGGTAAGATGGTGGGAGAGCGACAGGTCGAGCGAGCCTGCGAGGGAAACGGGGACGCGAATCTTTCCTGGCAATCAAAAGGGGTCGCGGGAGGGCGCCGACATCCACCCAGGCCGGGGCTTCAATTGCGCACACAATCCCCGATACGGACGCATTGAAGGCGGAGGAGGGGTAGGAGTTAATGGCGGGGCGGGGCGGGGGGTTCATTTGGCCGCTGCCAAAATTCTTGCGGGTATGCGCGAGCATACTGGTGTTGCTCTCCGCCGGACTATCTGTATCATCTGTTCGACCTATTTACTCACTCATACACCTTCCGTGGTGCCATTCAATGCCTGTGTGGAGTGCCATCAATGAAGCCTCCCAATTCAATTGGACAAGACAAACCCTCATATCACACACACACACACACACACACACACACACAGAGAGAGAGAGAGAGAGAGAGAGAGAGAGAGAGAGAGAGAGAGAGAGAGAGAGAGAGAGAGAGAGAGAGAGAGAGAGAGAGAGAGGAATCATGGGAACTTGTTGGGAATGGAAAAGATCTAGCAACCTTTTGAATTGGACGCAGGATCCTATCCTGTTGGACTAGACTCCATCACTATCCAACAACACTACAATAAAAAATGAGATTAGTGACGAACAATTCTATCTTTAATCTCTCTCTAATCTATCACTAAATATTTTAATGATAGATTCATGACCGATTAGTGACCGATTTAATTTAACGAGTAATTATCAACTATCAATATAAATTTCGTCACTAATTTATCTCTGATTAACGATGAAACTTAAAATCCCTCTCTCTAATCAGTCACAGAATGAATTAACGGCAGAATTTATATTAGTCATTGATAATTACTCGCTAATGTACATTGGTTGTTAATCGGCCGTGAATCTGTCACTAAAATCTTTAACGACATAGTAGAGAGAGATTAGAGATAGAATTTTTCTGTCACTGATCCCACTTTTTCTTATAGTGCAAGAGTTATATCTACGTAGCATTTCATTACACCAAGGTGTAGGTGAATGGTAGATAATATAGTGGAACTAGCAACGGTTTAATGGAAATAACAACACCCTAATTAAAATTCACTATTGGACATCATGGGTGGAATAACTACCATTTTTGCATCACCTTGAGACCATGTTTGTTTGCATAATAAGTTAAAGGGATACCATAATCGAGGTCAATTTATTTCAAAGAATACATAATTTTACTATGATTGAGAGATATCATAACTAGAGTTAATTTATTCCAACTTTTTCTCGAACATTCTAATCATCCCTTGATCCGGATACTGACCGTTAACCCGAATATCATGCAGGATATGGGATCGGTATAATCAAATCGATTAAGATGAATAAGGGTGAGATATTCAGGTTAACTCGACCCTATTCTATAATTAAATAAACATGACCTAAGAGATTAAGACATATATTGGGGATTGGAGAATTTGCAATCATACCATTTACTTTTGATATAACATGCTGCCTAGTGAGCGTGCGGAGAGAAGTGGATTAAGGAACTTTGCAGTCTTTGATGGGTTCTGTCGGTGGCTTTGATAATATGGAATAGGGTGGCTTATTCACGTTATTCGACCTAACCTTGTTTGATAGCACCTACAAATTATTCACTGTGAGGTGGGTTGTTAAAGGGTTGATATCAAGTAACTTATTCAACCGAAAAGATGTATTCTATGTCAGATAAGTTAAGACTACTATTTTATTTTTAATTTAAATAAATTAAAAATTAATTATCAAACTCGGTTAAAATTAACCTTAAAATAATTTATTCGGGCTTACCTTACCGATTATATATCAAAGGAATCCTTAACTATTAATATACAAGACGGAGAAGATCAACTTATGATATATATGATTTGCGAGACAAGGAACATGTGACCGGCGCGACCATGATCCCTTCACCCCTTTCTACGGCGTCATCGCCATCATTTTAGAGTTTGGAAACTCAACGAGAGAGGAATAAGATGACATTTCAAACATTTTAACTTAAAAATTTTATATTTGTTTATATACTCTTATTAGATGTGTTATTTTTACTTTATGATATTATTTAAGATTTTTTTAAAATAACTTAAATCCAAAGAGAGATAACCATGAGAATTTTTATATTTGCGTACGTATGATTAGACCTAACTATGGTTAAGTCGACATGTGGTAACGAGATATGACAACATATGTATAAATTTTTAAGATAGTGATGATGTATATGTTAATTATATGTTTATATATATGTGTGTAAATTTGTATATAACAATAATTTATTAAAAAAAACTCTATCCCTTAATTGCACATAAAATAATGTGTTGGAGATTAGAGATGACCATGCTGAAAAAAAATATAATCCACTACTCAATGAAATTTCTGATTAATGGGAGAAGTGCTGTAACTCCCTTGGCCTCCCCCACCTGCCAAAAAAAACAAATCTGGAATCTAAATAACGCATCTTGGCATGAATAATTGTGACCTTCCCCATTCTCTGAGAATGTCCCCCGTGAATGACTTGACATCAACATGATGAATGACTTGACATCAACGTGAATTATGACATCCTGCCATCGGTGATCGACCGTGTCAGAACAAACAGTACTAAAAATAGAGAATTGCATTCTTGTACGAGGAGGCCTGATGTCTGTAGTAAACACAGGAGTGACATGACTTGACACTGGCTGCGTGTTCGCGTTTATTACCGAATACTAATTTGGTTAGGATCATCGTGAGATTTAAATAACTAAGGCCGTGTTGGTTAAACTAGCACGGTTACCCTGCTCGACCTCGAAAGATCAAACACGGTAATTGCCCTTGATTAATTTTTTTTGTGTGAGGGGGAGACGGGTCCTATCGGGATTTCTCTCTCCCACAACCGGCCGATCATCCCGCTATCAAAACGGGTCTAAAATTTTTGAACAATTTTAATTTTAAATATTTGGAATTTTGTATTTTATATTTTTTAAAGTCATAAAGAAATATACCTATAAAAGATAACATCTCAAGATCTTGATCATAATCTCATGGAGATAAATCTTTGAGAAGATTTTGAAATTATTTAATAATCAAATATTTAATTAAATTTATCAATTATTTAAATTAATCTATTTAAACTCGTGATCTATCATTTTAACATATTTAAAATCTCACTCACATTTTTAATCATTCTAATATTTATTATAATTTTTAATTCTCAAAATAATAGCGAGAGGACAGAAGAAGTAGAAGAAGATTTCGTAGATGATCTCAATATATCGTTGGGTCATTATAAGTTTTAGAAGAACGGGTATTTTTATGGTTCCTTGGACACGTGTGCAGTGTGTTCACGAAGGCGGGCAGGGAGGCCTCTCCTAAAATGTAATTTAGTTCTCCACCTTCAAAAGTTCATTTAACATGTCCGCGCGCCTCCTAAAAATCAGCAAAAAATTTTAACAATCTTAATTGCTCTCCAATCTCATCTTTACTTTTTTTATTATAGCAAAGGAAATAATGTTATCAGAATTGAATCGATGTCTGAATCGGTCAATGAACTGACTCAGTTCGAACCGGTTAGACCGTTCAATTGAACCGGTTTGAACCGTGAGATGATCGTACTATTGATACATGATCCGACCCGATGCTATAGTCCAAGATAATAAGAAATAAGATATAACGATCAAAATAAAAAAATATACATACATAATTATTAGTCATGATTATGTAACTATACAAACAAAAAAATAATAATACCATGGTTAAATAAACTGACTTTAAATTTTTTTAATATTTCATTAGTCATGATTAAGAGTTTTTATAATTGACATCTATACTCTTTTAAAGTTTAAACTTTTAAACTTCAAATATATCTAAAATAAAATGATAAATAACAACAAATCAATAATAATAAAGATACTTTTGTTCACACATAAATATCAATTTAAATATTTAAATATTTTTATGTTTATTTTTTTTATTTTAAAGAGTGAATCGGGACGGATCGATTCGGACCGATTCACCGGTCGAACCGCGATTCGTCTGATTCATCCGATTTTTAAACATTAGACAGGACCGACCTTAATCGAATCAGTTCCTGAGCCGGTTCGCGATCAGATTGATCCGACCGACCGATCCAGTCCAATTCTAATAACACCAAAAGGAAGTTGTCCAAAAGTAATATTCTATCCGTCCTTCTCATGATATATATATATATATATATATATATATATATATATATATATATATATATATATATATATTCCTTGTTCCCATTTCACATTTTCCTCAGGTTATCCATATATTAATTCTCAATTTTGCTCTTTTTCTCCCATGATTTCATTCATTATTTCTTCAGCCAGAAGTGTGCATACCTTGTAAATCATATTGAGTATGATGATTGTTGTACCCCCGTGGGTAATAACACCCCAGAAGGGTGCACATAGTTTAATTTTATTTTTTTTGAAAATTTTGAGAGAGATGAGGTATACCCCTTCTAACTTTTTGAGAGAGATGAGGTCCATCCATTTTAACTTGACGTACACTTCGATTTTGATATCGGATAGTCCGAAAGATAAAAAAAAATGGCTCTTGTGAACAATAATGTTCACACTGTCAGTTTGTTTATTTGTTTGTGTTTTTCTGGACTTTGGTCAGGAAAGTGACTTGCACGATAAATTAGGAGACTTAGAGTCTCACACCATAATTTAAAAAATAAATAAGTTACTGTAAATTTAAGATATGTAACAATATTGGAATTTGGACATAGTCTCTGGACAATAGTCCCGTATTCGTTAAATGAATTGTGGTTCATGTGCTTATGACCCTGGACTCTTGTATCTCAACATTGTAGTTTTGTGGATTTCAACGTGATATCAGAGCAGGTCAAATGATCAAACTCCTCTTGTCACTTTCACCCAATTAATGTCCGCGGCCCATCTTGACCGTGAAGAAGAGTGTTATAATTTGGGCATAGTCTATGGGCAATAGTCTCGTATTAGGTAAATGAGTTGTGGTTCATGTGCTTATGACCTTAGGTCATTGCATCTCAACATCACGATTGTGTGGATTCAACTAACAAACTCTCTCTCTCTCTTCAAACCTGATATTTATGAAGCTTGCATATATTATCATTTCATATAAACTAGACGTAGAAGAAAGAGATCACTTTGAGATCTTTTCTTTCATTTTTTTTGAAATTTTCTTTTCATCTTGCCTCCATTTTGTTGTAAAATCTGGGCTGGCGCACGTTTAAATTTTGGGAGTTTGCATATAAACTATTATTAAAATAAAGATTATAGATTTATCATTCCTATATTTAAATTTGCACACGTATCATTAAAAATGTTAATATATATTATGTAAGAAGATCATGAAAGGATTTTTTGTACTATTTTAAATAGTCAATTTACATAGAAATAATGTAAAAAAGATTATTTTACGATCATTGTACACAATATAGATAGTTTTAATGACATGTGTGCAGATGCAAATGTAAAAAGCTGTAAATTTTATTCTAACAATGATTTCGTGCAAAAATCTCTTAAAATTTCATTGTATATTATCCAACGAATTTGTTGAATGAAATGGCAGAAATTTGTTGAATGCTGGATGTTTGTAAATAATGTTGGAAAAAATAAAATATAATCAATACCAACGAATTTGTTATAAATAAAAGTGGTCAAATAATTTTAACTAATTATTTATATTATGTACTGCTTTTTTACTAAGTTTAAAAATACTATATATATAGTTGGAATGCTCCCTGATTGAGAGGATCATCAGGGGGGCATGAATAGATGTTGAGTACATTTCAGCCAAACTGTATGCATATAAAAAAAAACTGTATGCATACGGAGTATACGACTAGCTGACTTACACTGTTAATTAGGTGTATGCAAATATAAATCTGATAATTCATATTGTAGGGGTGGAAAATTGTTTCCTACCTCTTGTACTACACTTTTTTATTTATTTGTGGGGAAACATCGCCTGGCACTCGTGGGGGAGTTTCCCGTTGAGGGGTTGGTATCCCAGAGTCGACCGATTCCCCGGCGAGTCTTACTGCGCCCGTAGGGCGTGTTCGCCCTTAGTAGGATTGGGGCCAACGTCGTGGGGAGTAATGGTCGGTCGTCGGAACGTCCTCTGGCGGTTATTGCACCTGGGTCAATGCCTTTCTCGCTGGCGAATCCGATGACCGTTAGTCCTTGGCCATCCGCTGTGGGTAGCAATTGTCGAGATCCGTTAGACGTGTCGTGGACCGTGAGTCGATTTGAGTTTGACGTAAATGGACCTTATATAGGTCGAGCCGATTTTACCCTCCTCACATATATTCTCAGGAACCCACACGTGATTTTCGATATAGGATTTATCTCTCATTAGGGGCTCCAACACTCTCTCTCACGGTCAAAATGGGTCGTAAAATTAGATTAGAAGGGAGGTGGACGCAAATATCATAGTGAGACTTCGCATACTCTGATACCATGTTGAATCCATAAAATCGCAATGTTATGATAGACAGGCGCAGGGTCATAAGTATATGAACCACAACTCATTTAATCAATACGGGACTATTACTCAGAGAACTATGCCCAAATAATTCAACATCACATACAACGTACCTTCAAAAAAGTAAACAAATACCCAGATTATGCTATATGGTTGTGAAGATCCTCTCTTCTCTTCCCATCCCTCCCTTACTGATTTACATCCGTACATCTGGTTTCAGCTTTATTTATTGTCAATATATTAATGTAACCCCAGTTCATCTTAATTTGTGCACATATATTATATTCTATATTCTGTGTAAATATAATAATAATAATAATAATATTTTGAAACATTTTACATCAGAACAAAGGGTCTCTTAATTAATGTTGCACCCCCTCCACCCCGAGGTCTAACATTTCTCTAGAGAGAAGTGTCCGAGTTTGGCTACTGGCATGAAATTGGCGTAGCCATCAGATGCCAAGATCTAACTCTCAACGCCATTAATTAATTGTCAACTTGTGGATCGTTGACAAAGTGGATTTCATGTTCCACTCCCAAGTACCGAGACGATATTGCGGCTCGACACGCACGCTGCAGCGCGTGCATTGATGTTGACCTGATGAAGCTCGTGAGCTAGTCATTCTAGAGTGGATCACCTCCGCTGGGGAAGTCTCACGGCTCCACTTGAAGTAGTTTTAAAAGTTCTGATCAAATAGTAGATCAGCCATTAATTAGGAAACCATTTTTTTTGCAAAAATATTACAAATTAGATGATTTTAAAATGTTAGGAACGATCATGGAATACTATCTGAGATAATTATATTTATGTCCTTTGAATCTTATGTATTCTACTTTATATCTCTATATTTTTGATATTATCACGCATACCCCCTATACGAAGGAATATATATTATTCTACTTTGCTCCTCATGTTCTTGACGATGTCGGTGTTAAAAGCAGGGTTTGCCGTTCCGATACGACCCGTCCCAATTCGCACGACTCGACCCGACCCAGACGAGCGGCGGGACGCCCGTGTCGTGAGTCGTCACCGAGACGCTTCAATATTTTAATATTATATTATATTATATTATATTATATATAGTGTCTTTTTTATTTTATTTTATTATTCTATATATATTATATATATAATCTTTTTTTTTATTTTAACGCGGAACGAGATAGATCGAGACGGAGCGAGACGCGACCGACCCGACCCGACCCGACCTAAGCCGTGACCGGGACGGACGAGTCGGTCGAGACGTCAAACCATGGTTAAGAGAGTATTTTGTTGAACATATAAAATATAAAATTTTAGATGGGTATACAGATGATATGAAAGGTTAATAGGGGTATATGTACATATGCCATTGTATTGATTATGCGAGAAGATTAAATAAGAGCATATATGTGAGTCTTTTTCTCATTCTAATTTATTTAAAATTAATTTCAAAAAATGGTAGACGATGGCAGAGATATAAATGATGAAATATGATATATTATAGATGTATATATATATATGATAACGTGAAGAATACAAGAGTATTTCATATAATTATGTCATACTGTTTTATGATATTTTCTTTATGATTAGAATCTCGTAAATCGCTGAGCTTCCAGCGTCTTATCCACCCATATGATACATTTTCTTATCCGATTTTTATCTCCGAGACTGCAGATAATTTCGAACCTGGATAACCTTGTTTTTACTGGTCTTGAAAACTAGCAATTTAGAGTACTTCATACCGAATCAAATGACTCTTCAACATGATCCGCATGAAGGGTAGTATATATAACTCTGGGGGTGATGCAGACCTGGCGAGGATTTGCATCAAAACGACAAGCTGGGGCATGCATGCATGGCATCCGCCATTTGTGCTAGGGCAACAAGCTTTTGGGTGCGATGCCACCATCTCCATTGACCACCCCCTCGTTCCTGCAAAGAGCATAACAGTACACAGGTAGATAGCAGATGTATGAGCATTTATCTCTGCACCATGTTACTGCATGCTGATCACACATTACAGCTGCTGCTGCATTCATATGTTTCTGATTCAGAAATTACTACAGCCCTCACTGGCTTCTCTCTGCAATCACTTTCACTGTGCTGTGCGAGAGATACGAAAGAAATAGATAGATACATGGAGAGAGAGAGAGAGAGAGAGAGAGAGAGAGAGAGAGAGAGAGAGAGAGAGAGAGAGAGAGGGGTTAACGTTGTCGAAAATATGAGGGGCTGCTGAGTCAGATCGCCGTAGAAAATTGGAAGGGCAGGACGAAGTACGACATCTCAAAAAGAGTATGGCCAAAAAAGCCAGCTACAGTAAATATTGGTTTTTAACGACGGTTAACTAAAATGTTACCAGGCTGCGGCAGCTGTGTTTGCTTCTTCGAACAGTGTGCCGTGGTTCTTCTCAAATTTCTGACCACTTTCTTACCCAAGGCCCAACGAAAGAGATCCAGTATTCCTTAACCACAGTGAACTTCAAATTATACGGCTCACACGTGACTTCATGGTTAGAGATGTCAAAAATATTCGTAAATTTAATTATTTACATCATGCGATCTGTGACGAGTCGAATAATATCTGAATAAATAGATATAAATTCAGATTTTGATATGTTTAAAATATCCGTTTCATATTCAGATAGAGTATAGATTTAGTACATCTGAACTCATCATATCCGATTCGAATCCATTCTTAATAACACATTTTACATGTTAGACCTATGATTTTCACATAAACTCAACCTGTTATCCGTCTTGTTGAGTTTGTGAGTTTAGACTTCTTATTAAAATTGTAAGAATTAATCGGACTTCTATTTTTCCACTTCTTATAAATATCACATTTTCTTGGATGTGAACACAGACTCATACTTTATAGATAGATAAGAATATCCGTGAGTATATTCATACCTGTGATAGATACATCTATATTCATACCCGCGAAAATAATATGGTACTATCCGAATATAGTATTTATAAAACTTTCATAGATAAAATATGATATTGATCTATCTGAATCGAATCCGATCCATTTACATCTCTATTCGTTGTCAAAAATAATAAGAAAGTCTGCTACTAAATTCCTAATCACCTGTACAATCCTAAATCCGACATAAGGTTTATCATGGGATATTGTTAGTGGTAACTGGTTGATGCATGCATAGCAGACCTGGGTATTGCCTTTTCCTCCGGGTTTTGAGAACAATCTCTTAATGGTTTCGTCGGAAATGAGGATGCATTAGTCATGATTGTATTGGTATTGGTAGTAGAAGTTTGATTGGAGAGAGCTTTAATAATCATATAAAACTAACATATTTAATATTTATATATTAAAAATAACATACAACGATAAATATAATATAAATTGATATTAAAAATCGAGACTCTATTCTCTTCTCCATCACCCCCATCTTAATTAGTCCTTTCCTCTTTCAAATGCCGACTTTCATGTTGTTCCTCTGACATCGATTTTAATGTCAATGGTCTATATATACTCCAAAGATATTAAAATAAAAAATAATACTAATGTCATAATTAGTAGCATTGTTAGCATATGGAGCTTTCATTTTTCCTTTGGGAAAGCTATTCTTTTTTTTTCCCTATCGAAATCCAGTAGCTTACATATGGTATAGATCTTCCTCTGTTAGATGAATCATATTCCATATTAAACCCAACCCATTGGCATCCGTATTTGATCATATCATTATTTTCACAAATTGCGTTAATTATCTTGAATTTTTGCAAACACTTCCACGTAAATTTTTTTTGTATCATTAATTTTCCTCTAGATATGTAACGGGTGACACTGTGACCTTGAGAAAGGTAAAAGCGGTGGTTCCACGTAATTAAGGGCGCGTTTGGAACAGATCGAGGGTGGACGAATTATTTCAAAATTTGTTAGAGAGAGAAGAAATACCTTTTAAATGACTTTTGGAGATTTTTAAATTCTATTCCCTTTCTCCCTATCTCTCTCTAAACTTTGAAATCCGTCGTAAAATAAAAGTTGATGGGATATTGAGACATTTGAAATTTTTTTTTGGAGAAACAAAGATTCTAATAATTGGAGAACTCAAAATCTCTCTCCTAAATCCTTTCCGAACGTGTCCTGAATCTAGAGATTTTCAGATTTTACAAGTGTACACAATTCATTATTTAATACATGTTATTTGAGAACGCTGCGTTTGACTCAAATTGCCAAAGAATTCATCCCAAAAATCTCGAGGCTGTTGCGATCTCAAACATGTGTTTAGAGCAAGATTGAAATCGATACTTAATTATTATTTCTGCATGAATCCCATCATGCTCGGTACTATATATATATATACGGTTTCATGATCGTCCCTTCACTGTGTGGGTGGGATCATGCTGGGTACCATACATGTAGGGTCTCATGGTCGTCTCTTCACTGTGTGCGTGAGCATTTATTGGGCCGAGTACAACCGCTCCTAGTACGTGGACAGTACACGCCCGAGTCCTTACCCTGCAACGCCATCATTTCATGACTGTCATCTCAGCTCGACTTCACTCTGCAACTTTCCAAACAGTAGACGTTTAAGGTGATTTTCATGCCTCAAATGCGGCCGTGAAACTGTACCTTGGGAGCGAGCGAAGCGAGCGAAGATTAGACGTGATGTACTTCCACGTATCAACATGCTGGTAACGGTTTGCGATTACTCTAGTTCCGATTGGTCGTCGAGTATTGTCATATCAGGTGAGGGTACCTTAGTTTATTATTCTCAAACGTGAGGTTTGACAAATTGGTGGGACATGATTAACACCGTACGTAGTAGGCCATACTAATCTTACCGTACATATCAGATGTCATCATGATCGATGATCGATACGATTAAATATTTATTTTATTTTATATTAGAGAAATTTTGTGGGTGAATTGATCGGAGATCTTACGTTTAAATGTGAATTTATCAGCTTGAAACGCATCAACTGCATGAATATTTTATTTTTTTAATATTCTTAATTTAAAAAACTCAAATTTTTAAGGGTATTTTCGAGATTAGAACCTAAGATATATTATAAAGAAAGTGCAGAACTCCTGACCAACTAAGTTAGGAGTTTTTTTGAATTATTTGACATATGTAATATATATATATATATATTCACCTCAGTACATAACGATACTGAAATATACTGTATCGATAAAAGATCGATACGATCGATACAAACGATTCGTCAAATCTTACTAAAAGATCGTTCAAGTCAATCAAATTTAGGAGTAACCTCCGTCGTCCCATCCACGCAGTAACATCTTGTCCTCAACATTCTCGGAGTCAATTTGATATTGGAATAGAGTAAGGTCAATTCGGGAGACATAAAGGCCACTTCAACGATTAATTGACGTAAAATAAGACGACCACCTCAATTAACCCCGGTCACAGAAAAGTCTATCAAAGTCGATTTCACCTATTCGACCTCGATGACCGGCAAAATCAACGCGTACCTATGAATACGTTGCCCTGCATTCACCTATTCGAATATTAAATGGTCCCTTGTTGAGTAGAGGCGTTGAAGAATCTACACATCAAGATTTTCCAAAGGTTGGATTGAGAACCTTCGAATGGCACAAGACTTACCCCTTGAGTTGGTATGGCAGAAGAAATCAAGGACTTTGAGATAAAAATTTCTAATTTGCTCTTAGTAACCTTCACTATTATCAACTAGACGTGTAAGTTGATTTAAGTTTTATCACGTGGATCATAATAAACACAGATGCGTAGTTTAAATCAAAATCGCGAGTTTTGATATTATATTAAAATTTATAAAATTTAATTATTGAATTTAAAAATTTAAGATGCTCAGTAGAGATGAATCTATTAATATAAACATATTATATTTTAACCCGTTTATAATATACAAAATTATTCAGGCCATTTTAAACTTACTAGGGGGGCGAATGAACTGTAGACGCGAGCCTCGATCTGGAAGGAAGAGCAATGTCGGGGCCTCCATAAATGCATATCTTGGGAATGACATTCTATTGCAAGTTATATATATATATATATATATATATATATATATATTCACCTGGAACAAGGTTAAACAAGTCAAGTATATTGGGAGCAGCTAGTGGTTACAGGCCCTCTCACGTTACCGAGAGGTCACTTACGGCCTCTTTGTTATCGGAGTTGTCGGGGGATGACGCAATCGATCAAAGAGAATTCTCCGGTGGACCCCGCCTCCCTCTTGTTGGAATTTATGACCCTTATGTTGATTCAAATTCCTCATTTAATATTTAGTCCCGTATTAGAAGTTGGAAAGACTTCCTTAGATTTATGTATTGGAGAGCTCACTCTTAGGTCGAGACCCAAGGGGCATAGGATGTGGACTCGAATAGTGTGTCGGATTAAGTGGTTTGATCGAATAAAAATAAATAATATATTTATTTATTTATTTATTTGTTTGTTTGTGCCATGCCGCAGCGCGTCGAGCCGTGCCGTGTCGAGTCGGGCCGCGCCGCGAGACTTCAATAAGGGGGGCGTGTTTCAGAGACAGAGGTACTCTTCTCTCTCAATTTTGCAAAATTGTGCTCTCAGAAACGCTCTCTGCGAACATTGCTCTCTGTTTCCTTCTTCTGCAACTTTTCCTTTTACTCTGGGCATTCTTCATCAACAAGTGATCGGATTGGAACTACTCTGGCCTTGCACCCGGAGCAGTCAGTGGGGGAGTCATATCTCGGGGACGAGGCGCCAGTTAACCCTGTGCTAGAGGAGGGGGCGTCTTTCGTTTCAAAGATAGTGTCATCTACGACACGTTTCTCTCCTAAACAGGCGATTCTAAACTTGTTTCCCTTTTTTGTTGTTATAGTAGATTACTGTGATAATTGGTCTGTTCTTATCCATATGGACTAGCATATTCCCTTATTGTTTTCTAACAGTTTTGAAACGAAAGACCATTGCTATGTCTGGATTTTCGATGTCCAATATGGAGGACCTAAGGCCTGAAAAATTTTCGGGTACTAACTTTATGGGATGACAACAGAAGATGAAATTCCTTCTGACCTCTCTTGGTCTGTTTTCTGCTATCAGCGAATCTAAAGATGTGTCATCCTCTTCTGATACATACCACACTCATGATTCATCCACTCCTGCAAATAATGCATCTTCTGCAGTCGATTCTATATCTGTAAAACCTGCATACACTCCTAATGAAAAAGATTATCTATGCCATGGTCGAATTCTTAGTCATTTGCATGATACACTATATGACATTTTTTGTTCAATTCCTACTGCACGAGAATTATGGAAAGCATTAGAAGATAGATATGGTAAAGAAGATGCTGGAATTGAACGATTTATTGCATCTAAATTTCTGCATTTCACCATGTCTGATTCCGTGTCTGTTGTTTCTCAAACTCATGAATTCCTCAACATTGTGTGTGAAATGAAATCAAGAGGTCAGAATATGGATGAAAATTTAATTATTTCATGTCTGATTGATAAACTCCCACCTTCCTGGCGTAATTTTGCTAGATCCCTTCAGCATAAACATTCTAAGATTTCATTAGATGAACTTCAGTGTTCTATTCGGATTGAGGAAGAACAAAGAAAACTGATTGAGTCTAAAAACTCCTCCAATGTCAACCTGACTGAAAACAACATGCAACAGAAATAGAAATGGCCATAATCCTAGGTTCCAGAATCTTAATCCTAAGTTCCATAACCATAAGAAGGTCAATTATCAAAGGAATCAAAACTATAAGACTAAAGGGAAAAATTTTAAGAATCAGTCTAATCAAAAATGTTGTTATGTGTGTGGAAGACCATGTCATTTTGCCAAGAATTGCTATGAGATAAAGGATGGTGGCAGACCTCGTCCCAAGATCCATCGCCATGATCATAACCAAACTCCAAATCCTCAAGTTAACATGATAACTTCTGAAGCTTCTACTTCTGAGCCTTCTGATGGGTTTGTAACATTATTTCCTGAAATAAATTTAATTAATTTTTCTAATGATTGGTGGATAGATACGGGGGCTAACACTCATGTTTGTTTTGATCAACATGCTTTTGTAACCTATCAGGCCACCAACAAGAGTGTAACTTTGGGGAACTCCAGTGCTGCTCGAGTTGTACGTGGGGGAAGGACGAGTTGATTTGAAGTTAACTTCAGGAAAGGTCCTATCTCTCCAAGGAGTACAGTATGTGCTGTAGACACGCCAAAATTGACGTTACTGTGAGTACATCTCATATTACCTTGTAATGCCCCAATTTGACCCTCAAATTAGCTTTGTTTGAGTGGTTTTCCCCACTTTTCTTGGATTTCTCCCTTGTTTCTCTCTTTTCCTATTGTTCCCTATTTTTCTGGATTTTTCTGGATTTTCTGGGTATTTTTCCCCTATTTTTCTGAAATAACGACTTGACGTGGGGCGTCTTTTAAATAACGACTTATATTTGGGCGTTTCTAAAAAAATTAACGACTATAGTGGAGGGCGTCCATTGTTTCAAATTCTTATTTTTCTGGATTTTTCTAGGAATTTTTTGGAATTTTTCGAGAATTAACGACTTAGAATAAGACGTTACTTTGAATTTGAAAAAAATAAAAAATCAAAAAAAATTGAATATCGACGTTGTCGGGGGCGTCACTTTTTCAAATTGATTTTTTAATATTATTTTTTAACCCCCTTCCAGAGGCGATTTGGTGACCTTCCGGGTGTCAGAAAAATTCACAAAAATAGTCGTTGGAATCAGGGCGACGAGATGCACCTCCACCTAAAAAATAAGAAAATAATATTGAGAAATAGAAAATGACCCTATTTTGAATATTTTGAATTAACGTCCCCTTCTAGGGCGCTTTTTAATTAACGCCTTTTGCTCAGACGTATTTTCACAATTTTCAAAAAAAAGAAAGATATATTTCTAAAAATTATTTTTTGAATTAACGTCATGATCTAAGTCGTGTTTTAATTAACGCCCTTTGGATAGGTCGTCAATTCTTGAATTGACGCCCTTGTTCAAGTCGTGTTTCAGTTTCGGGTTTCAAACGAACGCAGCCTTTCCCCAGAGAGTCCCTGTCTCGTTTGGTCGCCCTTGCCCATTCTAATCCTTCCCTCCTTGGGCTCTTGCCCATTCTTATCTGTCTCTCCTTGGGCTCTTGCCCATTCTTATCCTCTCCTAACTTTGATCGACCCTATTTGAATAGAGCCATGCGGCTCTGTTAAGGGTTCCGATTTTCTTCTTCTTCTTTCTTCTCCTTGCAGGAAGGTGCTGCGCTGCTGCTGGCTGAAGGAGGGAGATCTCCCGCACATCAAGCTTCATCCGACAGAGGCTTCCTCCCGGTTGAATATCAAGCCAAAGACGCACAGGCTTTTTCTTCCTTTTATCCCCATTTCCCCTTTTATTCTTCTTAGTTCGTGCATACATGCATCGTGCATCTCTGATATTAGTTCTATTTTCTCAATCACATTGAGAATTTCCCACAGTGCGACCGCGTTGCACACATCTTTTCTTTTACTTGCATTGGCATATATCATTCATCTTTTACCTACCCTTTTGCATAGGGGTTTAAGGGCCAACACCCACAAGGTGTGTTCATACCCGAATTTTCATGCTCATCTTTATACATAGAATTTGATACTACACACCATATTTCTAATTCCAATCTTTTGGTGTTGTCTTTGATTTTTTTTGCAAGGGTAATAAAAGTGAAGAACTCTCTTCGTCGGCCGGCCGATTTGAAGAGAAAGGAAGCACCTACAATCAACCGCGTTTCAAGAGGTATTTTGCGATCCTTTCCCATATTATTTTCCACTTGAGACCCTCGCATCTCTGGCGATCACACACACACTCCCCTTAGCACCTCGTGCTCATGCTTATTATTGTTATCATTTTTTATTGATATTTCTTTTAAGTGGATTATTCTAAATTAGAGATCTACAAATTGACGATCACGGTGGGACACTTTGTGTTCTTTGTTTATTACCCCTTTTCCCTTGGGCACCCGCGTGTGCCGTCTCCCCTATTGCACCCTCGGTGCGTCTCCCTTTTTGTGCCCCTCGGGCACCCTCCATTGGTTTTACACCCTCCCCTAAGTGATTGGTCAGTTTGTTGATTTTTCTTTAAAATTCCCACTTATTTAAAATTCTTGATGAGCATGCTTATTCTATTGATTGCCATGATTGTGTGATTGAGTGTTAATACTGCTGGCCGTGAAGTTTTCCTGGAGAAAGTGAATTCACGCCTCTGGAAGAGGCGTTTTTCTTGATTTAACGTCCTAACACAGGGCGTCTTTGTCATATTTTACGCCCTCTGACAGGGCGTTTTCCAGCATATTTCCGGGTTTTCCTGCTTTATATTGCTGCCTGTGAATTCACGCCCTTCCCAAGGGCGTTTATTTGTTGATTAGCGCCCCACATCAGGGCGTCACTTTATTGATAGCGCCTCACCCTAAGGCGCGTTTTACCCGGCCCTGGGCCCCTCACGTTGATTCACGACAGTCACACTGTCGTGTCTTTGGTTAGTAGCGCCCCCTGCCAGGGCGTGTTTTTACTGTGGGTTTCCACAACCCTTCCCGTGGGTGAGTTTTCATGATATTTCATATTGATTGATCATATTGTGTGGTAGGCCTGATTTCCCCTGTTGCATTCATTCTTTGCATTGGTTTGGGAGCCCCCTCCTCTTCATTAGGATCCACACACCCTCTTGGAATCGGGACGACCCTCCATTGAGCATTCCGTCTCTTTGGACTGGAAATCCCTTTTTCAAGCCTCCGTAAGTCCCCGCACCCGTGGATTCCCTCACGGACGCCGGGCAGGTTGTACCCTTTTGAAGTCCCGAGTTAGTTGCCCATATACGTGGTGAGAGAGGGTTCCTAGTTGGCATTGGAGTTCTAACCATATTGAAACTAGGTTTCCTCCCCTTGTGTGAATCATTCAAAACTTTGATAAAAATTCATTAATTCACCAAGGTTTAAACAAATAAAAATCAAGGTAACCATTCCAACTTGTGTGTTTCTTTACAAATTGTTTGCACATTACTTTGATTGAATAATGGCTTACCATAAACAAAACAACATGTTTAATTTAATTCATGAGGGTGATCAACCTAGCACATCATATCCCCCTCAATTTCAACATGTTCATCAAAATTCTCACCATTCTTTCAAAGGGCCACGCCCTCATTCTTATGGTCATGCCCGACCCATGGGCAATGTCCAATCCAATGGTCCTTCAACTCAATTTTGAGCCACTACTCCCTCGGGATCCTCTCGTCCCAATGATGAGAAAGTCTCCCAGATCATTCATGCGTTAGATCATCTTACCCCTCAACAGATCTAAGCCCTTAAGGCTGCCGTTGAGGGTACATCTCATGCATCTCTCCCTCCTTCCAATTCTATATGGGTAGCCCATCACCCACCTCCTTCCAATTCTATTCGGGTGGCCCATCACCCATCTCCCTCCAATTCTACACGGGTGGCCCATCACCCACCTCCTCCTTCCAATCCTGATCGGGTAGCCCATTACCCATCTCCTCCTGTTCATTCTACTCGGGTGGCCCATCACCCGCCTCCTTCTATTCCTCCTCCCTCACGGCCCCAAGGCCCATTTATTCATTGCAATCCGGCCTATCCGGGTTCTTCTACGGGTCGGCCCATTAATCCACCTCCACGGCCTTTTTATGCGGCCCCTTCTCCTTCAAGGCCCTGCCAACCCTCTGTTGTTCAGGTCACACCCCTCCAGCAAACTCTCCTCGATAAAATCACTTTGATGGAGGAACAATTAAAAAGAGTCATGGCTCCTCCTACTCCGGTCAATCCTCTCCATGCCGCTTTGGATGATATCACCAAGATGGAGAAAGAATGGAAAGATAGGAGAAATGATTATGACTTCGGCATTTCAAGCAATCAAGAGCCGGCAATTGAAGAATCCAAGGCAGTGTACGATGATGATGAAGCTCCGCAGGCACCCCTTCCGAGTTTTCTTAATTTCTCGCTCCCTCCACTATCATTTGATGAACCTCCTGCTCAGGATGAAACCATCCCTGATCCAACCCCTATTTATGAGACTAATTGGTGTTACGATGATGGGTCGATACTTCAATCACCCACACCGGCACATTGTAAGTCTCCTCCTATCCTTGACACCGCATACATTACACCTCCTCCAGTTACACCATTAACCTCCGCAACACTGGCCTCCCCCAAGCCTTCCACTATTAAACCTCCACCCGTTAAGCCATCTACCTCCACACCATTAGCCTCCATCGAACCCACCATTGAACCTTCCCCAATTAACCTCCCATTATCGCCACCTCGGCCTTCCATTACCCCTTTAAAACCCACTTTGCCTATTCCACCATTTAACCCTTTACCCTTACCCGTGGCTAATCCTGAGCAGGATCCGCCCCTTTTTGCACCCGAGCCAATCCCAACTGCTTCCGAGCAAAGGGAGAAACTCGACGTGTTTGAACCTCCGCTTACGCTCACCCATTTGCCTACACTTTCCATCATGCCTCCACCATTCATGGAGCCTTCCGCCTCCGCTTCACCTCCCCTTACTACTCGGAATGGGGGGCCTTCTGCAAGCACAGGTGCCGAAGATAATCAAGAGCCGGGCAGCAAGGATTTGGCCGTGCCATTCAAGATTCAAGAATTCATTTGCCGGATGACAATCCGGGTTATTGTGCCAAGCACGGTCGAAGAAGCCAAGTCGCCGCCATGCCGAGCATTGATGCTGTGTAAGGGCCGGGCAGGGCACCCCTTGTTCCAATTTCCGAATTCCGAATTCATTATTCCTTACAAGGGGCGAATACCCATTTTGCTCAACTTTCCATATATACCACATTCAATGGGCAACACGATGCTTCCCGTTTCAACTCTCCAACTCCCTCACATTGTTGATCTTTGCCTTCAAAGGGGGTTGCCACTTATTGGAACTCCTTTTATTGGGCCAATTGACTGTATTCTTTCACTGCCGTGGAGGGGCAGTTATCTTGGTGCCGAAAGGCCTTCCGCTATTTCATCCACCTTCTTGTCTATCACATCTTTTCCATGGGCCATTCCCAGGGTTAGGAGGAGGATCTCGTCCTCTCGCCCTTCATATTCTCCATATTCTTTGCATCCCATTGTATTCGCGCATTCATTGCATTCATCGCATCCATCCCATTGCATGCATTTGCACCTCCTGCTTCACGGGTTTCCAAACCCGTATCTTCCCCGCCTTCCGGTACCGCCGGATATTCTGCATTTCCCATCTTATTCATATTCATCTTTTTGTCCACTCTCCTTGGGGCATCGCGTCCCCTTTCCTGCTATTTCCCTGGAACCTCCAGGAGTCTTATTCCTCCTCTTTAGGCATCGCGCCCTTTCTGATTCTATTCCTCCGGAACCTCCAGATTTTTCCTTTGGGCACGACACCCCTCTCCACCTTTTTTATTTGCTTCCTCCGGAACTTCCGGACTTTCCCCTCGGGCACGACGCCCCTTTCCATCTTCTCCCTCCTGATTTCATTCCTCCGGAACCTCCGGACTTTCCCTTTGGGCACGACGCCCCTCTCCACCTTTTTCATTTTCCTCCTCCGGAACCTCCGGACTTTCCCTTTGGGCACGACGCCCCTCTCCACCTTCTTTATTTGCTTCCTCCGGAACCTCCGGACTTTTCCCTCGGGCACGACACCCCTTTCCACCTTCTCCTTCCTGATTTCATTCCTCCGGAACCTCCGGATTTTTCTCTCCTCCCTGGGCATCGCGTCCCTCGGTATTTTCTCCCTCCGGACCCTCCATCTTTCTTCCGATTCATCTTTCTAATCTTCCTGAACATCACATCCTTCATTTTTTTCTTCCTTTTCCATCATCTTTTTCCCTATTTCGTCTCAGGGCATCGCGTCCCTTCTTTTGTCATCCCTCCGGAGCCTTCGGATTTTTCCTCTCATGATTCTCCTCTGCCTCCGGACCCTCCAGATCCGCCTCTTTCCATCTATCAATTTCTTCTTCTGATTCCTCATGATCCTGGGTCCGACCCAACTTCTTCCACATCAACTGCCTTGGGCATCTGCCCATTCTCTCACTGCTTTCGAGGCTTTAGTCCTCACTCATCCTTCTAATTCTTCACTTCTTTTGTAGATTGTTCCATGTGATCAGGATCTCCGCGCCTTAGTGAGGGAGTTCTAGCCCTCACCTCTTTTCCTTTTTTTCCTTATTCGTCTGAGTCTGGTCTTGGCACCACTCCTTCTTGTTAAGCCACTTTCAATCCTTTGCTTCCAATCCTTTACCTGCCTAAGAGGACTATCCCACGATGATCAACCTCTCGCGGCAGCTGCTTTAACAAAGGTTGCAAGGTAACATATTGGCGTAAGTATGCATTTATATGATATCATTACCTCATTACTTCACGCATGATTTTCAAAATGAAGTGCTTCCTAACAAGATTAAGAGTGGTGTTTTAGACCTTTATCTTAGGCTTTTGGTAAATTAAATCATTGTTAAAAAGAGTCTTTAGGCTTGCTTATGCAGCACCTTGATTAATAAGAACCCCGCGCTGGGAATTCAACATTCTCTCCATGCTTGCTAAGATCAATCCTTAGTTGGGCACCGCACACACTTCACGGCGTCCTTAGCTGGCTCCTTTGGTTAAACACCGTTGCTACCTTGGCCATGCCATGAGTATATCTGAAAGTCTTTTTCTCTTCTTTACTCGACCACGTGCAGGGGCAAGAGGTTGACGGATGAGATGACCAACCTTGGTAATCCCCAATACGAGAGGAGTCTCAAATAGGGGCAGTCTTGACCCAAACTAAATATGAATTTCATGATATACATCTCGCCAAAAGAGCTATTATGAAAATCAAGTCAGAATTTCGATAAAAGCAAGTATGAATTATGGCATGTCAAGAGTGGCAAAGTCCCCGCAGGGAAAACCCTGGTCGTATGCATGTCAAGGGTCTAAAAATCAAAGGCACAAAGCTCCGGCACAACAGACTACCTCTTTGAAGGGAACACCTTGGAAAGAATTCAAGTCCCGATATCTCCCATCCTGCACAAAGCTTGTCACAATTATTCTTCTCTTCTCCCGCAAAGACCGAATGTTTCTCGGGTATGGCCTTGGTAGGGGCACCGTTGATCAAGGGCGGTAGGTTATAGGGCGCCACCCTTCAATGCACGTCCAGCTTTGGGCAGTTTTAGCAAAAAGGGAAGGAACAAGGACCCCTATCCAGTGGTTCAAAACAACCCTTTGATGCTGCATTAACAATGTCTAAATCAAAATCTAAAAAAAAAATTGAATATTTCCCGATCAAAATCCCAACAAAAATTCAAAATATTTTCCAAAAATCTCCATAAAAATTCAAATATTTTCAAAACTCATAAAAATTTGCATATTCCAAAACTCATAAAAATTTGCATATTTCTAAAATCTAAAAATTTGCATTGTATTTTCTGATGGTGTTTTGCAGGAACAGCTTTGCAGAGACCAAAAGCACGGGATGAGTCCTATCTCCACTCATTGTTATCAATCTATTGATTCTCCCGATATTCTCATGACATGCCACCCTGGGCATTTTTGGTTATCACCTCCTTATATCATTTTGGTTATATCTCATGATTATCATTCTAATTATTCATCTCCAGATCTTTCAATCAACTCCTGCTAATTTCTCTGGATCAATTCTGCCGATGGGTATTATCAGATCTTGATCATTCAACTCCAAAACTTGATTAGTCAGATTGGCATCCTCATGACAAAATAACAAACAATGATGCTTTGCAATATCATGATTCAACTCATAATGGTTACTATGTTGTGACATGCTATTGATTCATGCTATGTATGCTATGATTAAATGCCTTATTCATTGCTTGTTATATCTTGGCTAATGAAATTTTGAGCGCAGGATAAGAAGCTCTTGGTCCCGTCGGCAAGACATCATCACTCAAAGTCCCACGGTGCTTGCAGCTCATTTCTCAGTTCCCATACTTATTGCTCCACCATCTCTCCCTGTATGCATTTTTACTATATGTTACATACGCTACTAGATTATATCAAGGACCTTGTGACTTTGGTAAATCTGGGATTTGGGTTCCCCTTCATCAAAAACAATGATGATTCCAGAGAAGTCTTAGTCACACGGATAGGCCGTTGAGCCGTCCAAGGCTGGGGACGATGGTTCCCTTTTGCGAATTGGTGCGTGGATAAACGGACTTCGGCTTAGTATCAGCTCGCGAAATTGGTTTCTTGACCCAGTCTTGGCAGTTTAACAATATTATCCTTGATTATATTATATCTTTATTTGTTATTTTCCCTTTAAACCCAGCATGCATTCATGTAGGACTTTGAATTAACATTGGAAAATCATTCTGATGAGCTGACTTTGAGGGTTGAAGTTGATCTTAATCTTTCCAGATATGAGATATTCCATGCCGAATTGAGTCCTCAGTTCGTTTTATCACTGTTTTGGGTCTTTTCTCGAAAACTCCCTGTTTGGATTTTTATCATCTTATTTTTCAAACTTTCCCCTTTGATCCACCTTGGCTGCAGCACGTCCACATGGCTGGTAACCGCTCCTCAATGGTGAAATCTACAGGTTTGTGACCTGGGGTACTTCCACCGCGCTGGAAGTTGATCATTTTTTTATCTCCTTCGTGCACCGCGTGCACATCTCCCCATTTTATCCAAACATTGTTGATTTCGATGAATTTTCCGAGATTTACTTCATCTCGAGCTTTTGATTTCATTTCTCATCAAGTGATGTTGATTGCGTGTCTCATCACACCTTGGCATCTACTTTTCAGTTTGCTACGCTCCCTTGCAAAGCAGACGCCAAGGCGGGGCAGCTGTAGACACGCCAAAATTGACGTTACTGTGAGTACATCTCATATTACCTTGTAATGCCCCAATTTGACCCTCAAATTAGCTTTGTTTGAGTGGTTTTCCCCACTTTTCTTAGATTTCTCCCTTTTTTTCTCTCTTTTCCTATCGTTCCCTATTTTTCTGGATTTTTTTGGATTTTTTGGGCATTTTCTCCTATTTTTCTGAAATAACGACTTGACGTGGGGCGTCTTTTAGATAACGAATTATACTTGGGCGTTTCTAAAAAAATTAACGACTATAGTGGAGGGCGTCCATTCTTTCAAATTCCTATTTTTGTGGATTTTTCTGGGAATTTTTCAAAATTTTTCAGAAATTAACGACTTAACATAAGACGTTACTTTAAATTTGAAAAAAATAAAAAATCAAAAAAATTGAATAACGACGTTGTCGAGGGCGTCACTTTTTCAAATTGATTTTTTAATATTATTTTTCAACCCCCTTCCAGAGGCGATTTGGTGGCCTTCCGGGTGTCAGAAAAATTCACAAAAATAGTCGTTGGAATCAGGGCGACGAGATGCACCTCCACCTAAAAAATGGGAAAATAATATTAAGAAATGGAAAATGGCCCTATTTTGAATATTTTGAATTAACGTCCCCTTCTAGGGCGCTTTTTAATTAACGCTGTAATATCCCGGACCTTTCGGATCCTTCTTCATGGGTCCCGGATCTAGTTTTCGGAGTGTCCGGCTCCGTTGTGTCCGAAATTTCGTTTCGGACATCTTTCGTGTTCGGATCGGCGCGATCCGGAGTCGTTTCGGAGGCCCGGAGGCGTTCCGCGGCTTTTTCCGCGTGTGTTTTCCGATTCCCGGTGTGTGTTTCGGCTTTTCTCTTCGGACGCTCGTTGCGGGTGAACCGGGCTGTTCACACGGACACGAGTGGTACCGTTGCGATCGGTGCGTTCCGAGGATCGCGGGGGTGTGATTTCCTATTTTTTGGAATTTTACGGATTTTCCGGGTTTTTCTATAAAACCCTTTTTCTTTTCTCTCTCCCCCACCATCTTCTTCTTCCTCTCTTCTTCTTCCTCCTTCCTCCTCCACCGTGTCTCCCTCCCTCTCCCTCTCTTCCTCCCGGTTGGCCACGGCGAGCTCCCCTCCGGCTGCAGACGGCGGCGGGGCGACGGCGCGGCGGCGAGGCGGTCGTGGGGGCGTGCGGCAAGCGTGGGAAGCTTAAGGAAGAACGAGGGTTTTCAAGCGTTCTTTGCGATTCGTGGACGATCCGGCGGAGCATTCGCTCCATTGAGGTAGGGTGACGTTCCCTAGCTCTTCGCCGTTCTTTTCCGTGGTTTGTAGGCCGCGGGGAGGCCGAGAGAGGCATGTTTGGGCGTTTTTAGGGTTTTTCCATGTTTTGGGGAGAGCCGCCCGATCTATGGTTTTAGCCCATGATTCTATGTTTTGGTGGTTTAGATGCATGCTAGGGGTCCCCAGGGGTCTTCCCCCTTGTTTTCCCCCTCTCCGGTGGAGGTACGGGGGCGTGGTTGGTGTTTTTGGGGTTTTCCCGCCGTAGCGTGCTCTGGGGCAAGCGACGGTCACTCCAGTGACCATCACATGCTTGTAACGCCCCTAGAGGGGTGCGTTACTTCCCTGGGTGTTGGCCTTTAGGGTCGAGGGCTGTAGCGGTCCTGCGACTGGCCGCCGTTTGCTAGTGACGCCCCTGGGCTGGGCCGTCACATGCTTTCGACCGTTGGGTTTTGACCGTTGGGGGTCAGGCCATGTAACGCACCGAGATAGGCGCGTTACATGCGTGTAACGCACTGGGGCAGGAGCGTTACTTCCTGTTGTCCCCCATGTGGATGGGCCAAGCGACACGCTGGGGCAGGCGCGTCACTTCCCTTTCCATCCCGAGCGTGAGGGCCACGCGACGCGCTGGTCTAGGCGCGTCACATGCGAGTAACGCACTGAGCCCGACGCGTTGCTTGCAAGCGACGCGCCAGGGTAAGCGCGTTACTTTCCCTGTGGTTTTCGTGGGTGTGGGGTGCCATGTGACGCCCTGGCCTAGGTGCGCCGCTTCCAAGCGACGCACTAGGGTAGGCGCGTCGCTTCCCCCTACCCCCTGGCCGTGTGACGGTCCGCCTTAGACCGCTATTTTCAAGTGACGGCCCTAGAGTGGACCGCCATTTGGCAGTGACGGTCTGAGGGTCGGACCGCCACTTCCTGTGTTGCCCCATGAGGGTGGCAACCTCGCTTTTCTCCGACCGTGGTCTCCGTGCGACGGGACTAGTGCGTGGGGTGATTCCCACACGTTGTCGGGCTTGGGCGTTGTTTTCCGTAACTTGAGAGTCTACTCCTTCAGTGACCCTCCACTAGTCGTAGCCTACTAGTACGCGTGTGCTAGTCGCACCAGGGAGTGGTGTACGGGCTGACCTTTAGAGACGGTTTGTGGACCGGTTACCGTTGGGCCCCACGTCTTGCAGCCAGAGTCCGGCTGAGGGGAAAACCGGTCAGAGGGCCAGACCTGGGACGCGTGGTCTGTGTGTGCACACGTGGTTGGGGGCGGTTGGACCCACGTCGACGGGCGTGACCCCAGCTAGTCACTTGTTTGTGGTTACTTGTACGGTGTTTGCGCCTCGGGTAGGACCTACCATGTCAGGCGGTTCACCTGCGGTACGGTGTAAGACGTCAGGGGACGCTACCGGCTGTGCTTCTAGTGGGTGGTACTCCTGTCGAGTACGGAGTGTCAGACTGTCAGTCGTGTGTTTCCGACCTTCGGGTTTTGACGGTTCGACCGTTGAGTTTCGGTCTTCTCGTACCGTGGCACGTGTGTCGGTTTGCGTGCCGTTAGGGTCTAGTTCCGTAGAGTACAGGGCTTTCCTTTCCGAGGTACTTTCCTACCGCTAGAGTAGTGGTTTCTCGTTTTTCGAGGTAGGGTTCGAGTGATCCCTACTGAGTCTTGTTCCGAGACTCATTCCCTGCGTGTTTTCGCCGTGTTTCAGGTGAGGCGCCACCTTCGGGGAGCGCGTCAGGAGCGCAGCGGAAGCGTGGTGCGGGTGTCCTGAGGTAGTGCCAGAGGTCAGAGCCGGGGGATGCCCCGTGTAGCTGTACTTTTCTTTCTTGTCACTGTACTAGTCGTGGACTACTGTTGCTGTTGTTGTTATTTTATTGTGGACCATGTAAAATGTTAAATTCATTTCCTGCTTAATATTATAACTGTTTAATTTCTGCAATTATTTGTGATACTTGTGTAGTTTCCACACCATCCTTTTAACCCTTCCGAGTCTTCGGGCTCGTGGGTGGCGGTGCGAGTCTCGGGTTATCGGGCCTTCCCGGTAATCGGATTCTCGGGTCGTTACAGCTGGTATCAGAGCGCGGTTGTGGAATTACATGAGAATCATAGGTAATTGTAGTGGTCCACTAGTCCACAACGATGATGTACAGATGACGCTGGCATTGGGCACCGTGTGTTTATTTTGACATTGCCGTTTCCGTGTTTTTCTGTCTTGTGCTTCAGGAGCGAGTATGGCGCCGAGGAGAAGTTCTCGCTCTCAGCAGGGGCAGTCGGCTGGAGGTCAGGAGATCCAGCAGGGGGTCCAGAGGGACCAGGAGGAGCATAGCAGAGTTCCGGGAGCTACCGAGGCCGCGGATGCTGCGAGGGCTCCGGGGGCCGAGGGTTTTCTCCGTGGCATGTACCATCTCATGGCTCAGCAGTTCGGCGGAGAGGCCGGTGAGGGCTCGTCAGTCAGGGGTGGGCCAGGCCGAGCAGTGAGGGACTTCATGCAGTTCCATCCACCTTACTTTAGCGGCCAGGCAGACCCTGATGCGGCTCGTGATTGGCTTGATGAGATGGAGCGGGTGTTCAGTTCTGCGAAGAGTGCTGTCGAGGACAGAGTGGTGTTGGCCTACAACCAGTTGCAGGGTACGGCTCGGAGGTGGTGGTCTTCCGAGTGGAAGACGTCCTTTCAGCTTCGTCCACTTGAGCAGGTCGAGTGGGATGACTTTGTCAGTGCTTTCGAGCGTACGTACTGTCCAGATGTTGTTGCTACGCAGCGGATGCGGGAGTTTCTGGAGCTGGTGCAGGGTGACATGTCCGTGTTGCAGTACAGGGCCCGATTTGTCGAGCTGGGTCGGTACGCACCTCATATCATGGAGCATGAGAGGGTGAGGACGACGCAGTTTGTGCAGGGCTTGAGGATGGAGCTGAGGCACCATCTGATCGCGAATGGGGCCACTGATCTCGAGACGGCGTCTCGTGTTGCGATTTCCTTGGAGATGGATATGCAGAGGACTCGAGGACCGATCAGCCAGGGGCAGTCTGTGTCAGGTCGCAGCCAACAGTCGGCTACTCAGCAGCAGGGTTTCTTTCAGTCTGCGTCGGGTGGTTCAGGAGTACCGGCATCGGCAGCTTCGGTGACAGGATCTGCGTCCTTCGGCTCGAAGGTCAAGAAGTTCTTCAAGAAGGGGTTCGGCAAGAAGAAGTCCAGAGATCAGGGGCAGGCTTCATCGGGCAGTGTGCAGCAGCCGTTTCCTTTGCAGCGACAGGGATCGGTGGGTGGATCGCGAGGACCTTGTCCACGGTGTAGTGAGACCCACCCAGGCAGGCAGTGCACGGCGCCGATCATCTGTTTTCGGTGTGACCAGCCAGGGCACATGGCGCGTGACTGTCCTCAGAGGCCGCCGCAGCAGCAGGGACAGTATCCGCCGCTACCCAGGTCAGCTAGTGTGGGAGGCAGGCAGAGGGCTCGTGGCCAGATCACGCACTTGACTAGGGCAGAGGCAGTAGCGTCGCAGCTCGTGGAAGGTACCGTTCAGATTTTGGGTTGTGCGGCTCGGGTTTTATTTGATTCTGGCGCGTCTCATTCGTTTATTTCGGAGGATTTCGCGTCGAGCGTCGAGGAGCCGGTGACCCAGTTGTCCTGTGATTTGGCTGTGGAGTTGCCTTCGGGTGACTTTATGGTCACTCCGTATTGCTTCGACCAGGTTCCGGTGTGGATCGATGGACGGAGTATGCCAGGCAGGTTGTATGCGTTGCAGCTTCGGGATTATGATGTGATTCTAGGCATGGATTGGCTCGAGACTCATAGAGCGGTGGTGGATTGTGGAATGAAGAGGGTCTACTTCCAGCATCCGAGCAAGAGGACCTTCTATTTCCAAGGTATCCGTTCCACCTCTTCTCGATTTCTTATCTCTGCTATTCGAGCCCGTCGATTGCTTGATTCAGGTTGCCAGGGTTTTCTCGCGTCAGTGGTTGTGTCTGACCGGATGGAGCCGAATGTCGAGGACATTGCGGTGGTGTGCGAGTTTCCCGATGTTTTTCCTGAGGAGTTGCCTGGATTACCTCCCCAGCGGGAGATCGATTTCGTGATCGAGGTTGTGCCTGGTACGGGACCTTTGGCGAAGGCTCCCTACCGTATGGCCCCCGCTGAGTTGAGGGAGTTGAGGGCGCAGTTGCAGGAGCTGTTGGCCAAGGGGTATATTCGTCTGAGCTTTTCCCCTTGGGGTGCGCCCGTGCTGTTTGTGAAGAAGAAGGACGGTAGTCTGCGGCTGTGCATTGACTATCGGCAGTTGAATGAAGTGACCGTTAAGAACAAGTATCCGTTGCCGCGGATTGATGATTTGTTCGACCAGCTGCAGTCTGCGCGAGTGTTCTCGCGGGTTGATTTGCGGTCCGGTTACTATCAGCTGAGAATTCGCGAGTCCGATGTGGAGAAGACTGCGTTCAGTACGAGGTACGGGCATTATGAGTTTCTGGTGATGCCGTTTGGGCTCACCAATGCCCCAGCAGCCTTCATGGACTTGATGCAGAGGGTGTTCCACCCGTATTTGGACCAGTTCGTGGTCATCTTCGTGGATGACATCCTTGTTTATTCGCAGTCTGCCGAGGAGCATGCGTACCATTTGGGTGTGGTGCTGCAGACGTTGCGAGATCACCAGTTGTATGCGAAGCTCAGCAAGTGCGAGTTTTGGCTCAGCGAGGTGCACTTTCTGGGGCACGTGATTTCTGGTGATGGCATTTCCGTGGATCCCGCCAAGGTCGAGGCCGTGATGCAGTGGCCGAGGCCGAGGTCGGTGACGGAGATCCGGAGTTTCTTGGGGCTTGCGGGTTATTATCGCCGGTTTATCCAGGATTTTTCTCGCATTGCGACCCCGATGACGAGGCTCACGCGGAAGGATGTGCCTTTCGTCTGGTCCGAGGAGTGTGAGCAGAGCTTTAGGGAACTGAAGAGGTTGCTCACCTCGGCTCCGGTGTTGGTTTTGCCTTCTGGATCGGGAGGTTTTGTGGTGTGTACAGATGCTTCCGGCGTTGGATTGGGTGCTGTTCTGATGCAGCATGGTAGAGTGGTGGCTTATGCATCTCGGCAGCTAAAGCCCCATGAGGAGAACTACCCTACCCATGACCTTGAGTTGGCGGCAGTGATCTTCGCGCTGAAGATCTGGAGGCATTATCTGTACGGTGAGAAGTTCGAGGTGTTCACTGACCATCAGAGTCTGAGGCATGTGTTCTCGCAGAGAGATCTGAACCTCAGACAAAGGCGTTGGATGGAGTTCATGAAGGACTATGACTTCACCCTGTCTTATCAGCCGGGCAGGATGAATGTCGTCGCCGATGCCTTGAGTAGGAAGGTTGCGGTCAGTACCTTGATGCTGAGGAAGTGGAGGCTCTGGGAACAGGTGCCCGAAGTATCTTTCAGGCTCAAGATTCTCCAGAAGCCAGGGTTGGCAGTGCTTGCGAGTCTGACTGTCACTCCTGCTATCCGTCGTCAGGTGACAGAGGCTCAGCATGCGGACCCTGAGTTGCCCCGGATTTTGGCGATAGCTGATGTGGAGCTTGGCGAGGACGGTGCTGCGAGGTTTCGTGGCAGGCTGTACGTCCCAGGGGAGGAGCAGGTTCGTCGTGCGGTGTTACGCGAGGCTCATGGGAGCAGGTACACTGTGCACCCGGGTGCGACGAAGATGTATCGGAACTTGCGGAGGCAGTTCTGGTGGCCTGGCATGAAGAGAGATGTGGCCGAGTTTGTGGCCAGGTGCCTGATCTGTCAGCAAGTGAAGGCGGAGCATCAGCGACCAGGCGGTACTCTCCAGCCCTTGGATGTTCCTGCTTGGAAGTGGGACCATGTGACCACGGATTTTGTGGTGGGGTTGCCCAGAACCCCGACTGGGCAGGACAGTATTTGGTTGCTGGTGGATCGGCTGACGAAGGTGACGCGGTTGCTACCGGTCAAGGTCAGCTGGAGCGTGCCTAAGTTGGCTCGTCTTTATGTGGAGCGGATCGTTCCGTTGCATGGGGTTCCCATTTCGATCGTGTCGGATCGGGATCCGCGCTTCACTTCTGGATTCTGGAGGAGTTTCCAGCGAGCTCTTGGCACGGAGTTGGCATTTAGCTCGGCGTATCATCCACAGTCGGATGGCCAGTCTGAGAGGACCATTCAGACTTTGGAGGACATGCTGAGATCCTGCTGCCTGGAGTGGCAAGGGAGTTGGATTCGTCACCTACCGTTAGTGCAGTTTGCCTATAACAACAGCTTTCATTCGAGCATCGGCATGGCTCCTTATGAGGCATTGTATGGGCGTCCTTGTCGGACTCCACTTGATTGGTTTGAGGTGGGTGAGCGTGTTTTGACGGGACCGGAATTGGTGCAGCAATGTGTGGATGTTGTGCACCTGGTTCGTCAGAACATGTTGGCGGCCCAGAGTCGGCAGAAGAGCTATGCTGACCGTAGGCGGCAGCCCCTCGAGTTCGCCGTGGGCGATCATGTGTTCTTGAGAGTTTCTCCGATGAAGGGGGTGATGCGGTTTGGACGGCGTGGGAAGCTGAGTCCCCGCTATATTGGTCCTTTCGCGATTGTGGAGCGCATCGGTGAGGTTGCTTACCGGTTGCAGTTACCCTCTGAGTTGGCGTCGGTGCATGACGTGTTCCACGTCTCTATGTTGCGGAAGTATATGCCCGATGACTCTCATGTGCTCGAGTTTTCCGTTTGGCCTGAGGTGACTCCAGATCTTTCTCTCCCAGAGCTTCCGATCCGCGTGGAGGATAGGCGAGAGCAGCGCCTGCGGAACAAGGTCATTCCCTTGGTAAAAGTCGTGTGGCAACGACACTCTGGTGGTGAGGCTTCGTGGGAACGTGAGGACGAGATGCGTCAGCAGTTCCCGTACCTGTTTGAGTGAGTCTTCCTCTTCTTTCCCCTTGGGTTGTTCTCAATTTCGAGGACGAAATTCCTTAATGGGGGAGGGCTGTAATATCCCGGACCTTTCGGATCCTTCTTCATGGGTCCCGGATCTAGTTTTCGGAGTGTCCGGCTCCGTTGTGTCCGAAATTTCGTTTCGGACATCTTTCGTGTTCGGATCGGCGCGATCCGGAGTCGTTTCGGAGGCCCGGAGGCGTTCCGCAGCTTTTTCCGCGTGTGTTTTCCGATTCCCGGTGTGTGTTTCGGCTTTTCACTTCGGACGCTCGTTGCGGGTGAACCGGGCTGTTCACACGGACACGAGTGGTACCGTTGCGATCGGTGCGTTCCGAGGATCGCGGGGGTGTGATTTCCTATTTTTTGGAATTTTACGGATTTTCCGGGTTTTTCTATAAAACCCTTTTTCTTTTCTCTCTCCCCCACCATCTTCTTCTTCCTCTCTTCTTCTTCCTCCTTCCTCCTCCACCGTGTCTCCCTCCCTCTCCCTCTCTTCCTCCCGGTTGGCCACGGCGAGCTCCCCTCCGGCTGCAGACGGCGGCGGGGCGACGGCGCGGCGACGTGGGCGGCGGCGAGGCGGTCGTGGGGGCGTGCGGCAAGCGTGGGAAGCTTAAGGAAGAACGAGGGTTTTCAAGCGTTCTTCGCGATTCGTGGACGATCCGGCGGAGCATTCGCTCCATTGAGGTAGGGTGACGTTCCCTAGCTCTTCGCCGTTCTTTTCCGTGGTTTGTAGGCCGCGGGGAGGCCGAGAGAGGCATGTTTGGGCGTTTTTGGGGTTTTTCCATGTTTTGGGGAGAGCCGCCCGATCTATGGTTTTAGCCCATGATTCTATGTTTTGGTGGTTTAGATGCATGCTAGGGGTCCCCAGGGGTCTTCCCCCTTGTTTTCCCCCTCTCCGGTGGAGGTACGGGGGCGTGGTTGGTGTTTTTGGGGTTTTCCCGCCGTAGCGTGCTCTGGGGCAAGCGACGGTCACTCCAGTGACCGTCACATGCTTGTAACGCCCCTAGAGGGGTGCGTTACTTCCCTGGGTGTTGGCCTTTAGGGTCGAGGGCTGTAGCGGTCCTGCGACTGGCCGCCGTTTGCTAGTGACGCCCCTGGGCTGGGCCGTCACATGCTTTCGACCGTTGGGTTTTGACCGTTGGGGGTCAGGCCATGTAACGCACCGAGATAGGCGCGTTACATGCGTGTAACGCACTGGGGCAGGAGCGTTACTTCCTGTTGTCCCCCATGTGGATGGGCCAAGCGACGCGCTGGGGCAGGCGCGTCACTTCCCTTTCCATCCCGAGCGTGAGGGCCACGCGACGCGCTGGTCTAGGCGCGTCACATGCGAGTAACGCACTGAGCCCGACGCGTTGCTTGCAAGCGACGCGCCAGGGTAAGCGCGTTACTTTCCCTGTGGTTTTCGTGGGTGTGGGGTGCCATGTGACGCCCTGGCCTAGGTGCGCCGCTTCCAAGCGACGCACTAGGGTAGGCGCGTCGCTTCCCCCTACCCCCTGGCCGTGTGACGGTCCGCCTTAGACCGCTATTTTCAAGTGACGGCCCTAGAGTGGACCGCCATTTGGCAGTGACGGTCTGAGGGTCGGACCGCCACTTCCTGTGTTGCCCCATGAGGGTGGCAACCTCGCTTTTCTCCGACCGTGGTCTCCGTGCGACGGGACTAGTGCGTGGGGTGATTCCCACACGTTGTCGGGCTTGGGCGTTGTTTTCCGTAACTTGAGAGTCTACTCCTTCAGTGACCCTCCACTAGTCGTAGCCTACTAGTACGCGTGTGCTAGTCGCACCAGGGAGTGGTGTACGGGCTGACCTTTAGAGACGGTTTGTGGACCGGTTACCGTTGGGCCCCACGTCTTGCAGCCAGAGTCCGGCTGAGGGGAAAACCGGTCAGAGGGCCAGACCTGGGACGCGTGGTCTGTGTGTGCACACGTGGTTGGGGGCGGTTGGACCCACGTCGACGGGCGTGACCCCAGCTAGTCACTTGTTTGTGGTTACTTGTACGGTGTTTGCGCCTCGGGTAGGACCTACCATGTCAGGCGGTTCACCTGCGGTACGGTGTAAGACGTCAGGGGACGCTACCGGCTGTGCTTCTAGTGGGTGGTACTCCTGTCGAGTACGGAGTGTCAGACTGTCAGTCGTGTGTTTCCGACCTTCGGGTTTTGACGGTTCGACCGTTGAGTTTCGGTCTTCTCGTACCGTGGCACGTGTGTCGGTTTGCGTGCCGTTAGGGTCTAGTTCTGTAGAGTACAGGGCTTTCCTTTCCGAGGTACTTTCCTACCGCTAGAGTAGTGGTTTCTCGTTTTTCGAGGTAGGGTTCGAGTGATCCCTACTGAGTCTTGTTCCGAGACTCATTCCCTGCGTGTTTTCGCCGTGTTTCAGGTGAGGCGCCACCTTCGGGGAGCGCGTCAGGAGCGCAGCGGAAGCGTGGTGCGGGTGTCCTGAGGTAGTGCCAGAGGTCAGAGCCGGGGGATGCCCCGTGTAGCTGTACTTTTCTTTCTTGTCACTGTACTAGTCGTGGACTACTGTTGCTGTTGTTGTTATTTTATTGTGGACCATGTAAAATGTTAAATTCATTTCCTGCTTAATATTATAACTGTTTAATTTCTGCAATTATTTGTGATACTTGTGTAGTTTCCACACCATCCTTTTAACCCTTCCGAGTCTTCGGGCTCGTGGGTGGCGGTGCGAGTCTCGGGTTATCGGGCCTTCCCGGTAATCGGATTCTCGGGTCGTTACAAACGCCTTTTGCTCAGACGTGTTTTCACAATTTTCAAAAAAAAGAAAGATATATTTCTAAAAAATATTTTTTGAATTAACGTCCTGATCTAAGTGGTGTTTTAATTAACGCCCTTTGGATAGGTCGTCAATTCTTGAATTGACGCCCTTGTTCAAGTCGTGTTTCAGTTTCGGGTTCCAAACGAACGCAACCTTTCCCCAGAGAGTCCCTGCCTCGTTTGGTCGCCCTTGCCCATTCTAATCCTTCCCTCATTGGGCTCTTGCCCATTCTTATCTTTCTCTCCTTGGGCTCTTGCCCATTCTTATCCTCTCCTAACTTTGATCGACCCTATTTGAATAGAGCCATGCGGCTCTGTTAAGGGTTCCGATTTTCTTCTTCTTCTTTCTTCTCCTTGCAGGAAGGTGCTGCGCTGCTGCTGGCTGAAGGAGGGAGATCTCCCGCACATCAAGCTTCATCCGATAGAGGCTTCCTCCCGGTTGAATATCAAGCCAAAGACGCAAAGGATTTTTCTTCCTTTTATCCCCATTTCCCCTTTTATTCTTCTTAGTTCGTGCATACATGCATCGTACATCTCTGATATTAGTTCTATTTTCTCAATCACATTGAGAATTTCCCACAGTGCGACCGCGTTGCACACATCTTTTCTTTTACTTGCATTGGCATAAATCATTCATCTTTTACCTACCCTTTTGCATAGGGGTTTAAGGGCCAACACCCACAAGGTGTGTTCATACCCGAATTTTCATGCTCATCTTTATACATAGAATTTGATACTACACACCATATTTCTAATTCCAATCTTTTGGTGTTATCTTTGATTTTTTTTGCAGGGGTAATAAAAGTGAAGAACTCTCTTCGTCGGCCGGCCGATTTGAAGAGAAAGGAAGCACCTACAATCAACTGCGTTTCAAGAGGTATTTTGCGATCCTTTCCCATATTATTTTCCACTTGAGACCCTCCTGTCTCTGGCGATCACACACACACTCCCCTTAGCACCTCGTGCTCATGCTTATTATTGTTAGCATTTTTTATTGATATTTCTTTTAAGTGGATTATTCTAAATTAGAGATCTACATGTGCCATCAATTCGGAGGAACCTCATTAGTGGTTTCTTGTTGAATACGTGTAATTATAAGTTAGTTTTTGAATCTGCGAAAGTTGTAATCACTAAATTTGGAAATTTTATTGGAAAGGGTTATGTAAGTGAATGATTGTTTAAGTTGAATGTACTTTGTCCTTGTGTGGTCAATAATATCAATATTTCTACTGTTTCCTCAACTTCTGTTGTTAATTTAGATTCTAGTGATTTATGACATTCTAAACTATGTCATGTGAATTTTAAGACAATGAGAAGGATGATGGGTTTAAATCTAATTCGTAAAACGGATATAAATAATAAAGTTAGATGTGAAACTTGTGTTGAAGCAAAACTCCCTAGACATCCCTTTAAATATGTTGAAAGGAGTAGTGATCTTCTAAATTTAATTCATACTGATGTATGTGATTCAAATGGTGTATTAACTAGAAATAGCAATAGATATTTTATAACCTTTATAGATGATCACTCTAGATTCTGCTATATATATCTTTTGAGATCTAAAGATGAAGCTTTACACTATAAGAAAAACCGCGAGTAGCGACCGACCTCCCGGTCGCTATTCGGTCGCAGATCGGTCGCAAAGAGATACTGCGACCAAACAGACACCTATTAGCGACCGAACATGTCGGTCGCTATATAATAGTCGCTAAATGGCGACCGATATAAATCGGTCGCAGAATAGGTCGCCGTTAGCGATCGATAATTATCGGTCGCAGAAGCAGTCGCGGATAGCGACCGATAATTATCGGTCGCAATATCAGTCGCGGATAGCGACCGATATCAATCGGTCGCATGACCCGTCGCTAATATATACAGTCGCTATGCGGTCGCTATTCGGTCGCTAATTTTGTAGTATTTTTTTAAAATAAATTTATATAAACGACTATAAATCACCTGATAAATAATAATTTAATAAAATAAATAATAGAGACAGTCGCTATTCTGTCGCTAATTTTAATACTTTAATAAAATAAATAATAAAGACAGTCGCTATTCGGTCGCTATTCGGTGGCTAATTTTGCAGTATTTTTTTTATAAATTTATATAATCGACTATAAATCACCTGATAAATAACAATTTAATAAAATAAATAACCTAATAAATAACAATTTCATAAAAACATATAAATCAACTACACAAATCACAATCTCCACGAACTTCAAATTCATCACATACAAACACACAAATTAATCATACATCCATAATAAAATGACAACATGCAAATAACTAAAATGAAATCACAAATCCTCCGCATATGTGTCATCCTGGTCGTCGTCTCGTCCAACATCTCGCGACGGATGATCATGTATATCATTTAAAAAAGTTAAAATCAAATCCTTAATAAAGAAATCAATTTTTCTTGAAAATTAAAAGCAAGATGTTTTTCATTTAAGTGAAATTGACGAATGACAATTTTAAACGTTTTGCTCAAATCGGTAGTCCAATTTGGACTCCGTCAGTTTCTACAAGTCACTCTCACCTTCCCGGTCGTGTTGGAGTCATTGACAAATTAATTGGACATATATTTCTTTATTTTTGACCCTCTTACACTCGATTAACTTGGTTCTATTTAGGAAATGTAAATTTGAGCATCGAGCTCAAATTTGAAGTCCAATTTGAACTTCGTCAGTTTCTACAGGTTACTTTCACCCCCCATGTCGTGTTGGAACAATCGATGGATTGATTGGACCTCTCTTTTCAATTTTGGACCCTCAAACCCAAGTTCATAGAGTTAAGAAAATGATATTTTCCCCTCCTCAATCTAAATTCTTATATTTTGTAAGATGATATTTAGAGTTAACAAATAGAAAATCAATCAAATAAAATACTTACCGGAGGCTGCTGTGCACGAGGTGCAGGAGGTGCAGGAGGTGCAGGAGGTGCTCTACATATTAACAAAAAATAAATTATATGTTACATAACAATAAGTGTGTTAAAATATAGCAGGAAAATGACTTAATATGATAAAATGAGATAAATACCAAGAACATAGTGAACAATAAATCCCGAACATCCATCGGAAAATCAGAAAAGCGACGGATGGGGCCTGGAAAATGTGCTTCAATTGACTTTGTAATAAATTGTGATGCTTGGGCTGGCTCTATTTTATTCCTGAAATTAAAAATATTAATACCACAATGATGAATAGATAATAAAAATAATGCATTACATACCCTTCATTTATCCACACTGCCCGCATCGTCTCATTATAACTGCCCTCCCCCTCGTGATGACTCGTCTCGTCATCAGCACGTACTATACGAAATGGACAAAAATAAATAAAACAAACTATCAAAAAAATATAGAAATGTAAATGAACATACCTGACTCAGCTGGAGGAGGTGTAGATCCACTCGCCATGTGTGATGGCGGTGCAGAGGCCGTCAATCTACCTGTTGTCAGTGGTAACGGTGCAGAGGTCGTGGGTCCTGTAAGGATAAGAATCAGATAGCACAAAAACATAAAGAATTATTTTAAACAAATACTATAATGCATTATACATGAAAGTATACATACCTACTACCGGTGGTAGCGGTGCAGAGGTCGGTGGTAACGGTGCAGAGGTCGTGGGTCCTGTGAAAATAAGAATAAGATACCACAAAAACATAAAGAATTATTTTAAACAAATACTACAATGCATTATACATGAAAGTATACATACCTACTACCGGTGTAGAAATGGAAGTAAATCTCCTCCCGCTACCCTCTCCCCTCCCACCTGAAGAAGTCCCACGCCGTCCTCGAACCATATCTTCAACTGGTAATAAAATACACGCATATTCATCAAATAGTGAAAGAAAGAAAGTTACAGAGTATTAAAATTTTAGGTAAAATTGTATACCATTAATCAAACATTCTCCATTTCATCTTCAGATGTTGGAGATATATCAAATTCAACATTCACATCTTCATTATCAGATTCATTTTGATCACTAATATATTCCTCCTCTTCGGAGTCCCCCAACTGTATTTTAGGTTGTTCTGGATCGACTTCTTCCACTTCATTCTCTTTAGATAAAGACAGTGCCTCCACAGATTCATCACTAGAAGCAGGCAACTCTACATCATCACCCAAGTCTGATTGAAAGAATTCGGCATTCACATCCAACTCTACTGTTTCAGTCAAATCCAACTCATAATCCGGGAAAAGCCTTGTCTTAACCTTGCAAACTGCCCACCAATCATTTCTTTCTTTATTTCTAGACGATGGATACTTTGTATAATAGACCTGCTGGGCTTGTGCGGCCAAAATGAATGGATCATAAGTATTCAATTTAGACTTATGTCTGATATCGACAATCCCATATGTTGTGTCATTTCGAACAGAATTGGGATCAAACCAATGACACTTGAACAGAAATATATGGTTGTCAACTCCGAGATATTGCAATTCTAAGATCTCCTCAATAATACCATAATAATCACGTTCGTTTTCATTATATGTACTTCCTTTCACACATACCCCGCTGTTCATTGTTGACTTATTTTGCCCATATTGTCTAGTGTGAAATCTATACCCATTCACAATAAATGCTGGATATGTACGTGCAACTTTCAATGGGCCATAACTACTCTCTCGAATTCTTTGATCAGTAATAAAACCATTTTCAACCTACATATGGAGAGCACACTAGTCAGAATTTGTCATTGGCCTAATAAGGAGAAAGAGTAGTAATAATACTTACACGATATTTCAGCCAAGAAGCAAATGATTTTTCTCGTTCTTTTTCAACCTCCATGTCAGTGAGATATGGACATCTTTGGATTAATTCTGAGTCAAATTGTCTGTATTACGACCATTGGAGCATTATAGATGGAATGAAAAATAATAAGTTATAGACATAATATAATGTGAGCAGAGAACTTACGCAACATAAGGCTCAACCTCTATACAATTTAAAAGGATGTACATTTCTGCACAGTGCAATTCTCTATCATTTAGCATCCGACTCGAAGAACGTCCATACGCACGTCCATGATACTTAAATATAGACAGCCGCTCAGAGTGAACGGAGTCTCCCCCATCATCATTACGTGGTGGCCGAGTACGACAAGTTTGTACCTCAGGTTCAAAGTACATTGAACAGAAATTTGATATTTCTTCCATAATGTACGCCTCCGCAATGGAACCCTCTACTTTTGCCTTGTTGCGAACTTTCATTTTCAATTCATGCATGCACCTACCAGAATGTTCATAAGATAATGAAAAACACATCAGCATCTAATTGAATTATGAGGAGAAAATATATATATATTACCTCTCAAATGGATACATCCATCTAAATTGTACTGGCCCTCCTACTTTAGCCTCATATGATAAGTGTATAAGCATATGCTCCATTGAATCAAAGAATGACGGTGGAAATATCTTTTCCAATCTACAAACTGTCGTGATCACATTCTGTTCAATAGTTTCCACATCTTCATACCTGAGCTCTGATGCACATAAAATTTTAAAAAACTGACTTAACTCAGTCACTGCTCCCCATATCGGCTTCGGCATCATATCACGAAATACAATAGGTAACAACCTCTGCATGAACACATGACAGTCATGACTTTTCATTCCATATATTTTCCCCTCATTTGTATTCACGCAACGAGCAATGTTAGACACATAACCATCTGGAAATCTCAATTGTTTTAGCCAAAAGCATACTTCTTTAATCTGTGCAGCTCCAAGGGCGTAAATTGCTTTCGGTTTAACTGTTTTACCATTTCTATCAATAAGTTCCAGTTCTGGACCAGCAGCATCTATGACCATATCAACATATGAACTTCCACTTCCTCTATTGGCAGGCTCGTAGGACCACAATGTTTCACCATGACATATCCAGTTTGTATAATCTTTAACAAACCCCTTTCTGTATAAATGACGTTGTACATCCCATGTTGTCAGCCACTTCAAATTCTTACAGACTACACAAGGACATCGGATACGACCCTCACAATCTACAGCTTCAATAGGATTTCTCAAAGCAAACTGAATGAATCTCTCAACTCCATTTTTAAATTCCATAGACACCACCTGATCAACTACTCTACGGTACATCCATGAACGATCTTCAGACATTTTCCCTATGCGAATGAAATGTAAACACACAAAACTTTAACATGTTTAACAAAATAAAAAGTCCAACCCTTTCCTCACATCGTCCATCTCTGCCATTTTAAATAGGACGGAAATATCATTTAGATTTTCACTTTTTAACCCATCTGTGAAGGTTTGATCGCACGATTAATTACTATATGTGTTGTGTTATTTGCTAAAAATTTCGGCAGCATCTCCCCACACCTCTCCGATATACCACAAAATATTTATTGATTAAGAAATTTTCTTAAACACTTACTAATAAGTGGTTAAGAAATTAATCAAAATCAATAAAGGTATATCAGAGAGGAGTGAGAAGACGCATCCAGCCAAAATTTTTAACAAACAACACAAACACATATAGTAATTAACCACCTAAGTGCGATCAAACATTCACAGACTGTCCAAACGGGACAATTCAAGACTTTGAGTTAGATATACACATTCTCATCATTCAAAATGAGAACGTGCACATCAATCCCAAAGTCTTGAACGGGTAGATTGATTGACACGGGTTTAACACGCTCTCCTAAGATGCGTGCAATGTTAGGTTGCACCCACGCATCTCAGCTCACATACAACACCCAACTAATTAAATATTGACAAGATAATAACACATTCTAAAAACATAGCAGTAACATGTTAAAATAAAATTCATGCTCTTATGAATGTGCTGGAAATGCTGCAAGTAACACCCAACTATCTCTAGCTTCATATATAATTACTATTTTAGAAATGCTACAAGTCTAAATAACAAAAAAGAAAAAATAAACAACGGAACAGTGGTCTTCAGACACAGTATTCTGATTAGACAGAGCATGGATATATTGCAAGATACGTGATCAAACCGCCCAGCATCTAAATAAGGTTAGGTGCATCATTCTGTTTTAGAAATCTGATTAGAAGCGCCACAGGATCACAAGAGCCTTCTTTAGGAATTCTCATCCTCATGATTATATGCCAACTGAATTACATTTCATAAAGAAAAAATAAAATCAGCAGCAAACTCTCTACATCATAAGGTTGTGATAGTCAGATATATATCTTGCATATCATTCCATTTGGACTACGGACAAGGGAAAAAGGAAAAAAGATTCTGACTGAGTGCATGCATACGAATCTATGATCCACTCCCACAAACACATGAAGAAATCATGCTGCCAGATGCTTTTGAACATAATTGAATCTTTAGATCCAGGCTAAGGATGAACAGGTCTGATTTTGGTGCAGATATGGGGTGCGGGTGCATCCAAATCCAAGTCAACAAGGAAACTACCATCTTAAACTGTCTTATAAGACCCTATAGTTCTATCGAAAAGCTACAGTATTATAGGTATCATATAAATATCAGATAATTGAATAATACTTAAATTACTATTTTATCCTTTAATATCATCCATTAATTTAATCTAATGATCAAGTATACATAAAATAAAATTTAAACATCATATTAATACCTATTATATTAGTTTATTTATTTTGGGTACACCACTGATTATCAGCTCCAAATACATATACATCCATTACCAGGATTCTTCTTTCCCTACAACAGCAGTTGCTTTCACCTTAGGACTTGGAAAAGAAAAATAAAGGCATCTAATCTCATGTGCATCCATTTGTTGGATAACGTGATGAATTCTAAAATTGAATACATCATCTGAAAAGCAAGGAAAAGGAAGTAACTTGTTCTATCGACCCACTCGGGGTCCTCAGAATGCATAATGCATTGCTCACCACTGTTAAGTATCAACATAATGTAGCCAATTAAGGCTCAGAAGAAGGCTCAAAAATGGTTAAAATTGGGAGCATGTACACACATGAAAATTAAGGAACCCCAATGTGACTAGCTTGTCTAATTGTGAAAGCAAGTACATGATCAGCATCCCCTGAGCCCCAAACCACATGCACATGCATGAACAAGTCAAATTGTACATGTACATTATACATGTGGAAATGTAACCTACCCAGCCAAATGCAAAAGGAAGATTGTTCCCAGTTCCTAATGGTACTGTAGCAACAGGAGGTGGGTGGGCTAGTTTGAGATCAGAGACCACTCCAAGCATGAATTTTATTTTAACATCCAACACATTCATAAGAGCAGAAATCAAATATAGCAGGATATTAAAATTTAATACCGGAGCCGGAGGGGGGGACCGGAGCCGGAGGGGGGGCCCTGCGGAGGGGGAACCGGAGCCGGAGGGGGGACCGGAGCCGGAGGGGGGCCCTGCGGAGGGGGGACCGGAGCCGGAGGGGGGCCCTGCGGAGGGGGGACCGGAGCCGGAGGGGGGCCCGGAGCCGGAGGGGGGGCCCTGCGGAGGGGGAACCGGAGCCGGAGGGGTGGCCCTGCGGAGGGGGGGGCGGAGCCGGAGGGGGGGCCCTGCGGAGGGGGGACCGGAGCCGGAGGGGGGACCGGATGGGGAGGGGAGAGCCGCGCCGGAGGGGGAAACCAGATGGGGAGGGGAGAGCAGCGCCGGAGGGGGAGGGGGGGCTCGGGCGGGAGGGGGCCGCAGGGGGAGGGGGGGTGTAATATCCCGGACCTTTCGGATCCTTCTTCGTGGGTCCCGGATCTGGTTTTCGGAGTGTCCGGCTCTGTTGTGTTCGAAATTTCGTTTCGGACATCTTTCGTGTTCGGGTCGGCGCGATCCGGAGTTGTTTCGGAGGCCCGGAGGCGTTCCGCGGCTTTTCCGCGTGTGTTTTCCGATTCCCGGTGTGTGTTTCGGCTTTTCTCTTCGGACGCTCGTTGCGGGTGAACCGGGCTGTTCACACGGACACGAGTGGTACCGTTGCGATCGGTGCGTTCCGAGGATCGCGGGGGTGTGATTTCCTATTTTTTGGAATTTTACGGATTTTCCGGGTTTTTCTATAAAACCCTTTCTCTTTTCTCTCTCCCCCCACCATCTTCTTCTTCCTCCTTCCTCCTCCACCGTGTCTCCCTCCCTCTCCCTCTCTTCCTCCCGGTTGGCCACGGCGAGCTCCCCTTCGGCTGCAGACGGCGGCGGGGCAACGGCGCGGCGACGTGGGCGGCGGCGAGGCGGTCGTGGGGGCGTGCGGCAAGCGTGGGAAGCTTAAGGAAGAACGAGGGTTTTCAAGCGTTCTTCGCGATTCGTGGACGATCCGGCGGAGCATTCGCTCCATTGAGGTAGGGTGACGTTCCCTAGCTCTTCGCCGTTCTTTTCCGTGGTTTGTAGGCCGCGGGGAGGCCGAGAGAGGCATGTTTGGGCGTTTTTGGGGTTTTTCCATGTTTTGGGGTGAGCCGCCCGATCTATGGTTTTAGCCCATGATTCTATGTTTTGGTGGCTTAGATGCATGCTAGGGGTCCCCAGGGGTCTTCCCCCTTGTTTTCCCCCTCTCCGGTGGAGGTACGGGGGCGTGGTTGGTGTTTTTGGGGTTCTCCCGCCGTAGCGTGCTCTGGGGCAAGCGACGGTCACTCCAGTGACCGTCACATGCTTGTAACGCCCCTAGAGGGGTGCGTTACTTCCCTGGGTGTTGGCCTTTGGGGTCGAGGGCTGTAACGGTCCTGCGACTGGCCGCCGTTTGCTAGTGACGCCCCTGGGCTGGGCCGTCACATGCTTTCGACCGTTGGGTTTTGACCGTTGGGGGTCAGGCCATGTAACGCACCGAGATAGGCGCGTTACATGCGTGTAACGCACTGGGGCAGGAGCGTTACTTCCTGTTGTCCCCCATGTGGATGGGCCAAGCGACGCACTGGGCCCAGCGCGTTACTTACAAGCGACGCGCTGGGGCAGGCGCGTCACTTCCCTTTCCATCCCGAGCGTGAGGGCCATGCGACGCGCTGGTCTAGGCGCGTCACATGCGAGTAACGCACTGAGCCCGACGCGTTGCTTGCAAGCGACGCGCCAGGGTAAGCGCGTTACTTTCCCTATGGTTTTCGTGGGTGTGGGGTGCCATGTGACGCCCTGGCCTAGGTGCGCCGCTTCCAAGCGACGCACTAGGGTAGGCGCGTCGCTTCCCCCTACCCCCTGGCCGTGTGACGGTCCGCCTTAGACCGCTATTTCCAAGTGACGGCCCTAGAGTGGACCGCCATTTGGCAGTGACGGTCTGAGGGTAGACCGCCACTTCCTGTGTTGCCCCATGAGGGTGGCAACCTCGCTTTTCTCCGACCGTGGTCTCCGTGTGACGGGACTGGTGCGTGGGGTGATTCCCACACGTTGTCGGGCTTGGGTGTTGTTTTCCGTGACTCGAGAGTCTACTCCTTTAGCGACCCTCCACTAGTCGTAGCCCACCAGTGCGCGGTGCTGGTCTCACCTGGGAGTGGTGTACGGGCACCCACCTTTCGAGACGGTTTGTGGACCGGTTACCGTAGGCCCCTCGTCGGTAGCCAGAGTCCGGCTACGGGGGAAAACCGGTCAGAGGACCAGACCTAGTGACGCAAGGTCTGTGTGTGCACACGTGGTTGGGGGCGGTTGGACCCACGTCGACGGGCGTGACCCCAACTAGTTACTTGTTTGTGGTTACTTGTACGGTGTTTGCGCCTCGGGTAGGACCTACCATGTCAGGCGGTGCACCTGCGGTGCGGTGTAAGACGCCAGGGGACGCTACCGGCTGTGCTTCTAGTGGGTGGTACTCCTGTCGAGTACGGAGTGTCAGACTGTCAGTCGTGTGTTTCCGACCTTCGGGTTTTTGACGGTTCAACCGTTGAGTTTCAGTTCCCTCGTACCGTGGCACGTGTCTCGGTTTACGTGCCGTTAGGGTCTAGTTCTGTAGAGTACAGGGCTTTCCTTTCCGAGATACTTTTCTACCGCTAGAGTAGTGGTTTCTCGTTTTTCGAGGTAGGGTTCGAGTGATCCCTACTGAGTCTTGTTCCGAGACTCATTCCCTGCGTGTTTTCACCGTGTTTCAGGTGAGGCGCCACCTTTGGGGAGCGCGTCAGGAGCGCAGCGTGGTGCGGGTGCCCAGCGGTAGTGCCGGAGGTCAGAGCCGGGGGATGCCCCGTGTAGCTGTACTTTCCTTTCTTGTCACTGTACTAGTCGTGGACTATTGTTATTGTGTTATTTTCTGTTGTGGACCATGTAAAATGTTATTCTATTATAACTGTTTAATTTCTGCAATTATTTGTGATACTTGTGTAGTCTCCACACCATCCTTTTAACCCTTCCGAGTCTTCGGGCTCGTGGGTGGCGGTGCGAGTCTCGGGTTATCGGGCCTTCCCGGTAATCGGATTCTCGGGTCGTTACAGCTGGTATCAGAGCGCGGTTGTGGAATTACATGAGAATCATAGGTAATTGTAGTGGTCCACTAGTCCATGACGATGATGTACAGGTGACGCTGGCATTGGGCACCGCGTGTTTATTCTGACCTTGCCGTTTTTGTGTCTTCTGTCTTTTGCTTCAGGAGCGAGGATGGCGCCGAGGAGGAGTTCTCGCTCTCAGCAGGGGCAGTCGGCTGGAGGCCAGGAGATCCAGCAAGAGGTCCAGCAGAGGGACCAGGAGGAGCATAGCAGAGCACCACGGGGGGCTACCGAGGCCGAGGATGCTGCGAGAGTTCCGGGGGCCGAGGGTTTTCTCCGTGGCATGTACCATCTCATGGCTCAACAGTTCGGCAGAGAGGCCGGTGAGGGCTCGTCAGTCAGGGGTGGGCCAGGCCGAGCAGTGAGGGATTTCATGCAGTTCCATCCACCTTACTTTAACGGCCAGGCAGACCCTGATGCGGCTCGAGATTGGCTTGATGAGATGGAGCGGGTGTTCAGTTCAGCGAAGAGTGCTGCCGAGGATAGAGTGGTGTTGGCCTACAACCAGTTGCAGGGTACGGCTCGTAGGTGGTGGTCTTCCGAGTGGAAGACGTCCTTTCAGCTTCGTCCACTTGAGCAGATCGAGTGGGATGACTTTGTCAGTGCTTTCGAGCGTACGTACTGTCCAGACGTTGTTACTACGCAGCGGATGCGGGAGTTTCTGGAGCTGGTGCAGGGTGACATGTCCGTGCTGCAGTACAGGGCCCGATTTGTCGAGCTGGGTCGGTATGCACCTCATATCATGGAGCATGAGAGGGTGAGGACCACGCAGTTTGTGCAGGGCTTGAGGTTGGAGCTGAGGCACCATTTGATCGCGAATGGGGCCACTGATCTGGAGACGGCGTCTCGTGTTGCGATTTCCTTGGAGATGGATATGCAGAGGACTCGAGGACCGATCAGCCAGGGGCAGTCTGTGTCAGGTCGCAGCCAGCAGCCGGCTACCCAGCAGCAGGGTTCCTTCCAGCGTGTGTCGGGTGGTTCAGGAGTACCGGCATCGGCAGCTTCGGTGACAGGATCTGCGTCCTTCGGCTCGAAGGTCAAGAAGTTCTTGAAGAAGAGTCTCCGTAAGAAGCACAAGGATCAGGGGCAGGCTTCATCGGGCAGTGTACAGCAGCCGTTCTCTTTGCAGCGTCAGGGATCGGTGGGTGGATCGCGAGGACCTTGTCCACGGTGTAGTGGGACCCACCCAGGCAGGCAGTGCACGGCGCCGATCATCTGTTTTCGGTGTGACCAGCCAGGGCATATGGCGCGCGACTGTCCTCAGAGGCCGCTGCAGCAGCAGGTTCCCCAGCAGCAGCAGCAGCAGGGACAGTATCCGCCGCTACCCAGGTCAGCTAGTGTGGGAGGCAGGCAGAGAGCTCGTGGCCAGATCACGCACTTGACCAGGGCAGAGGCAGTAGCGTCGCAGCTCGTGGAAGGTACCGTTCAGATTTTGGGTTGTGCGGCTCGGGTTTTATTTGATTCTGGCGCGTCTCATTCGTTTATTTTGGAGGATTTCGCGTCGAGCGTCGAGGAGCCGGTGACCCAGTTGTCCTGTGATTTGGCTGTGGAGTTGCCTTCGGGTGACTTTATGGTCACTCCGTATTGCTTCGACCAGGTTCCGGTGTGGATCGATGGACGGAGTATGCCAGGCAGGTTGTATGCGTTGCAGCTTCGGGATTATGATGTGATTCTAGGCATGGATTGGCTCGAGACTCATAGAGCGGTGGTGGATTGTGGAATGAAGAGGGTCTACTTCCAGCATCCGAGCAAGAGGACCTTCTATTTCCAAGGTATCCGTTCCACCTCTTCTCGATTTCTTATCTCTGCTATTCGAGCCCGTCGATTGCTTGATTCAGGTTGCCAGGGTTTTCTCGCGTCAGTGGTTGTGTCTGACCGGATGGAGCCGAATGTCGAGGACATTGCGGTGGTGTGCGAGTTTCCCGATGTTTTTCCTGAGGAGTTGCCTGGATTACCTCCCCAGCGGGAGATCGATTTCGTGATCGAGGTTGTGCCTGGTACGGGACCTTTGGCGAAGGCTCCCTACCGTATGGCCCCCGCTGAGTTGAGGGAGTTGAGGGCGCAGTTGCAGGAGCTGTTGGCCAAGGGGTATATTCGTCCGAGCTTTTCCCCTTGGGGTGCGCCCGTGCTGTTTGTGAAGAAGAAGGACGGTAGTCTGCGGCTGTGCATTGACTATCGGCAGCTGAATGAAGTGACCGTTAAGAACAAGTATCCGTTGCCGCGGATTGATGATTTGTTCGACCAGCTGCAGTCTGCGCGAGTGTTCTCGCGGGTTGATTTGCGGTCCGGTTACTATCAGCTGAGAATTCGCGAGTCCGATGTGGAGAAGACTGCGTTCAGTACGAGGTACGGGCATTATGAGTTTCTGGTGATGCCGTTCGGGCTCACCAATGCCCCAGCAGCCTTCATGGACTTGATGCAGAGGGTGTTTCATCCGTATTTGGACCAGTTCGTGGTCATCTTCGTGGATGACATCCTTGTTTATTCGCAGTCTGCCGAGGAGCATGCGTACCATTTGGGTGTGGTGCTGCAGACGTTGCGAGATCACCAGTTGTATGCGAAGCTCAGCAAGTGCGAGTTTTGGCTCAGCGAGGTGCACTTTCTGGGGCACGTGATTTCTGGTGATGGCATTTCCGTGGATCCCGCCAAGGTCGAGGCCGTGATGCAGTGGCCGAGGCCGAGGTCGGTGACGGAGATCCGGAGTTTCTTGGGGCTTGCGGGTTATTATCGCCGGTTTATCCAGGATTTTTCCCGCATTGCGACCCCGATGACGAGGCTCACGCGGAAGGATGTGCCTTTCGTCTGGTCCGAGGAGTGTGAGCAGAGCTTTAGGGAACTGAAGAGATTGCTCACCTCGGCTCCGGTGTTGGTTTTGCCTTCTGGATCGGGAGGTTTTGTGGTGTGTACAGATGCTTCCGGCGTCGGATTGGGTGCTGTTCTGATGCAGCATGGTAGAGTGGTGGCTTATGCATCTCGGCAGCTAAAGCCCCATGAGGAGAACTACCCTACCCATGACCTTGAGTTGGCGGCAGTGATCTTCGCGTTGAAGATCTGGAGGCATTATCTGTACGGTGAGAAGTTCGAGGTGTTCACTGACCATCAGAGTTTGAGGTATGTGTTCTCGCAGAGAGATCTGAACCTCAGACAGAGGCGTTGGATGGAGTTCATGAAGGACTATGACTTCACCCTGTCTTATCAGCCGGGCAGGATGAATGTCGTCGCCGATGCCTTGAGTCGGAAGGTCGTGATCAGTGCCGTGATGTTGAGGAAGTGGAGGCTCTGGGAACAGGTGCCCGAAGTATCTTTCAGGCTCAAGATTCCCCAGGAGCCAGGGTTGGCAGTGCTTGCGAGTCTGACTGTCACTCCTGCTATCCGTCGTCAGGTGACAGAGGCTCAGCATGCGGACCCTGAGTTGCCCCGGATTTTGGCGATAGCTGATGTGGAGCTTGGCGAGGACGGTGCTGCGAGGTTTCGTGGCAGGCTGTACGTCCCAGGGGAGGAGCAGGTTCGTCGTGCGGTGTTACGCGAGGCTCATGGGAGCAGGTACACTGTGCACCCGGGTGCGACGAAGATGTATCGGAACTTGCGGAGGCAGTTCTGGTGGCCTGGCATGAAGAGAGATGTGGCCGAGTTTGTGGCCAGGTGCCTGATCTGTCAGCAAGTGAAGGCGGAGCATCAGCGACCAGGCGGTACTCTCCAGCCCTTGGATGTTCCTGCTTGGAAGTGGGACCATGTGACCACGGATTTTGTGGTGGGGTTGCCCAGAACCCCGACTGGGCAGGACAGTATTTGGTTGCTGGTGGATCGGCTGACGAAGGTGACGCGGTTGCTACCGGTCAAGGTCAGCTGGAGCGTGCCTAAGTTGGCTCGTCTTTATGTGGAGCGGATCGTTCCGTTGCATGGGGTTCCCATTTCGATCGTGTCGGATCGGGATCCGCGCTTCACTTCTGGATTCTGGAGGAGTTTCCAGCGAGCTCTTGGCACGGAGTTGGCATTTAGCTCGGCGTATCATCCACAGTCGGATGGTCAGTCTGAGAGGACCATTCAGACTTTGGAGGACATGCTGAGATCCTGCTGCCTGGAGTGGCAGGGGAGTTGGATTCATCACCTACCGTTGGTGGAGTTTGCCTATAACAACAGCTTTCATTCGAGCATCGGCATGGCTCCCTATGAGGCTCTGTATGGGTGTCCTTGTCGGACTCCACTCGATTGGTTTGAGGTGGGTGAGCGTGTTTTGACGGGACCGGAATTGGTGCAGCAATGTGTGGATGTTGTGCACCTGGTTCGTCAGAACATGTTGGCGGCCCAGAGTCGGCAGAAGAGCTATGCTGACCGTAGGCGGCAGCCCCTCGAGTTCGCCGTGGGCGATCATGTGTTCTTGAGAGTTTCTCCGATGAAGGGGGTGACGCGGTTTGGACGGCGTGGGAAGCTGAGTCCCCGCTATATTGGTCCTTTCGCGATTGTGGGGCGCATCGGTGAGGTTGCTTACCGGTTACAGTTACCCTCTGAGTTGGCGTCGGTGCATGACGTGTTCCACGTCTCTATGTTGCGGAAGTATATGCCCGATGACTCTCATGTGCTCGAGTTTTCCGTTTGGCCTGAGGTGACTCCAGATCTTTCTCTCCCAGAGTTTCCGATCCGCGTGGAGGATAGGCGAGAGCAGCGCCTGCGGAACAAGGTTATTCCCTTGGTGAAGGTCGTGTGGCAACGACACTCTGGTGGTGAGGCTTCGTGGGAACGTGAGGACGAGATGCGTCAGCAGTTCCCGTACCTGTTTGAGTGAGTCTTCCTCTTCTTTCCCCTTGGGTTGTTCTCAATTTCGAGGACGAAATTCCTTAAGGGGGGAGGGCTGTAATATCCCGGACCTTTCGGATCCTTCTTCGTGGGTCCCGGATCTGGTTTTCGGAGTGTCCGGCTCTGTTGTGTTCGAAATTTCGTTTCGGACATCTTTCGTGTTCGGGTCGGCGCGATCCGGAGTTGTTTCGGAGGCCCGGAGGCGTTCCGCGGCTTTTCCGCGTGTGTTTTCCGATTCCCGGTGTGTGTTTCGGCTTTTCTCTTCGGACGCTCGTTGCGGGTGAACCGGGCTGTTCACACGGACACGAGTGGTACCGTTGCGATCGGTGCGTTCCGAGGATCGCGGGGGTGTGATTTCCTATTTTTTGGAATTTTACGGATTTTCCGGGTTTTTCTATAAAACCCTTTCTCTTTTCTCTCTCCCCCCACCATCTTCTTCTTCCTCCTTCCTCCTCCACCGTGTCTCCCTCCCTCTCCCTCTCTTCCTCCCGGTTGGCCACGGCGAGCTCCCCTTCGGCTGCAGACGGCGGCGGGGCAACGGCGCGGCGACGTGGGCGGCGGCGAGGCGGTCGTGGGGGCGTGCGGCAAGCGTGGGAAGCTTAAGGAAGAACGAGGGTTTTCAAGCGTTCTTCGCGATTCGTGGACGATCCGGCGGAGCATTCGCTCCATTGAGGTAGGGTGACGTTCCCTAGCTCTTCGCCGTTCTTTTCCGTGGTTTGTAGGCCGCGGGGAGGCCGAGAGAGGCATGTTTGGGCGTTTTTGGGGTTTTTCCATGTTTTGGGGTGAGCCGCCCGATCTATGGTTTTAGCCCATGATTCTATGTTTTGGTGGCTTAGATGCATGCTAGGGGTCCCCAGGGGTCTTCCCCCTTGTTTTCCCCCTCTCCGGTGGAGGTACGGGGGCGTGGTTGGTGTTTTTGGGGTTCTCCCGCCGTAGCGTGCTCTGGGGCAAGCGACGGTCACTCCAGTGACCGTCACATGCTTGTAACGCCCCTAGAGGGGTGCGTTACTTCCCTGGGTGTTGGCCTTTGGGGTCGAGGGCTGTAACGGTCCTGCGACTGGCCGCCGTTTGCTAGTGACGCCCCTGGGCTGGGCCGTCACATGCTTTCGACCGTTGGGTTTTGACCGTTGGGGGTCAGGCCATGTAACGCACCGAGATAGGCGCGTTACATGCGTGTAACGCACTGGGGCAGGAGCGTTACTTCCTGTTGTCCCCCATGTGGATGGGCCAAGCGACGCACTGGGCCCAGCGCGTTACTTACAAGCGACGCGCTGGGGCAGGCGCGTCACTTCCCTTTCCATCCCGAGCGTGAGGGCCATGCGACGCGCTGGTCTAGGCGCGTCACATGCGAGTAACGCACTGAGCCCGACGCGTTGCTTGCAAGCGACGCGCCAGGGTAAGCGCGTTACTTTCCCTGTGGTTTTCGTGGGTGTGGGGTGCCATGTGACGCCCTGGCCTAGGTGCGCCGCTTCCAAGCGACGCACTAGGGTAGGCGCGTCGCTTCCCCCTACCCCCTGGCCGTGTGACGGTCCGCCTTAGACCGCTATTTCCAAGTGACGGCCCTAGAGTGGACCGCCATTTGGCAGTGACGGTCTGAGGGTAGACCGCCACTTCCTGTGTTGCCCCATGAGGGTGGCAACCTCGCTTTTCTCCGACCGTGGTCTCCGTGTGACGGGACTGGTGCGTGGGGTGATTCCCACACGTTGTCGGGCTTGGGTGTTGTTTTCCGTGACTCGAGAGTCTACTCCTTTAGCGACCCTCCACTAGTCGTAGCCCACCAGTGCGCGGTGCTGGTCTCACCTGGGAGTGGTGTACGGGCACCCACCTTTCGAGACGGTTTGTGGACCGGTTACCGTAGGCCCCTCGTCGGTAGCCAGAGTCCGGCTACGGGGGAAAACCGGTCAGAGGACCAGACCTAGTGACGCAAGGTCTGTGTGTGCACACGTGGTTGGGGGCGGTTGGACCCACGTCGACGGGCGTGACCCCAACTAGTTACTTGTTTGTGGTTACTTGTACGGTGTTTGCGCCTCGGGTAGGACCTACCATGTCAGGCGGTGCACCTGCGGTGCGGTGTAAGACGCCAGGGGACGCTACCGGCTGTGCTTCTAGTGGGTGGTACTCCTGTCGAGTACGGAGTGTCAGACTGTCAGTCGTGTGTTTCCGACCTTCGGGTTTTTGACGGTTCAACCGTTGAGTTTCAGTTTCCTCGTACCGTGGCACGTGTCTCGGTTTACGTGCCGTTAGGGTCTAGTTCTGTAGAGTACAGGGCTTTCCTTTCCGAGATACTTTTCTACCGCTAGAGTAGTGGTTTCTCGTTTTTCGAGGTAGGGTTCGAGTGATCCCTACTGAGTCTTGTTCCGAGACTCATTCCCTGCGTGTTTTCACCGTGTTTCAGGTGAGGCGCCACCTTCGGGGAGCGCGTCAGGAGCGCAGCGTGGTGCGGGTGCCCAGCGGTAGTGCCGGAGGTCAGAGCCGGGGGATGCCCCGTGTAGCTGTACTTTCCTTTCTTGTCACTGTACTAGTCGTGGACTATTGTTATTGTGTTATTTTCTGTTGTGGACCATGTAAAATGTTATTCTATTATAACTGTTTAATTTCTGCAATTATTTGTGATACTTGTGTAGTCTCCACACCATCCTTTTAACCCTTCCGAGTCTTCGGGCTCGTGGGTGGCGGTGCGAGTCTCGGGTTATCGGGCCTTCCCGGTAATCGGATTCTCGGGTCGTTACAGGGGGCTCGGGCGGAGAGGGGCTCGGGCGGGAGAGGGGCCGCAAGGGGAGGGGGGGCTCGGGCGGAGGGGGGCTCCGGCGGGAGGGGGCCGCAGGGGGAGGGGGGGCTCGGGCGGAGAGGGGCTCGGGCAGAGAGGGGCTCGGGCGGGAGGGGGCCGCAGGGGGAGGGGGGGCTCGGGCGGAGGGGGGCTCCGGCGGGGGTCCGCCTCACTTATCTCCGATGGCCGGTCCCCGCCGCCGCTCGCAGTCGTCCGTCCACCGCCGCTCGCCACGCCGGTCGTCCGTCCACCGCCGCTCGCCACGCCGCTCGCAGTCGTCCGTCCACCGCCGATGGGAGCTGGTCGCGGGGGGGAGATGGGGGGGCCGCAGAGGGAGGGGGGGCTCGGGCGGGAGGGGGCAGCAGGGGGAGGGGGGCGAGGGCGGAGAGGGGCTCGGACGGGAGGGCGCCGCAGGGGGAGGGGGGGCTCGGGCGGAGAGGGGCTCGGGCGGGAGAGGGGCCGCAAGGGGAGGGGGGGCTCGGGCGGAGGGGGGCTCCGGCGGGAGGGGGCCGTAGGGGGAGGGGGGGCTAGGGCGGAGAGGGGCTCGGGCGGGAGGGGGCAGTAGGGGGAGGGGGGGCTAGGGCGGAGAGGGGCTCGGACGGGAGGGGGCCGCAGGGGGAGGGGGGGCTAGGGCGGAGAGGGGCTCGGGCGGGAGGGGGCCGCAGGGGGAGGGGGGGGGCTCGGGCGGAGGGGGGATCGGGCGGGAGGGGAGGGGGCCGCAGGGGGAGGGGGGGCTCGGGCGGAGGGGGGCTCGGGCGGGAGGGGGCCGCAGGGGGGAGGGGGGGTCGCAGGGGGGAGGGGGGGGAGCTGGTGGCGGGGGGGGGGGGGGGAGATGAGTGATCCGCGACCGCTTCGCGACCTAAATAAATTCGGTCGCAAGATCAGCGACCGCTTCGTGACCTAAATAAATTCGGTCGCAAAATGGGTCTCAGACGTGCGACCGATTATATCGGTCGCTATATGGTCGCTATTTGGGACCGACTAGCGACCGATTTATTCGGTCTCTAATTCGGTCGCTATTGCCACTTTTTCTTGTAGTGTTAGAAAATTTTAAAATCTATAAGAACTTAGCAGAAAATTAAATAGGGAAAACCATCAAAAGGGTTAGGTCTGATAGAGGAGGAGAATATACTTCTAATGATTTTGCTCAGTTTTGTGAAGAATGTGGTATCATACATGAAACAACTGCCCCTTATTCTGCTCAATCAAATGGTATAGCTGAAAGAAAAAATTGAACTTTATTAGATGCAGTAAATTCAATGTTAACATATTCTAGTTTACCTAATAATATGTGGGGGGAAGCTTTGTTAACTGCATGCTATATTTTGAATATGATACCTCATAAGAATGTTGACACCTCACCTTATGAGTTATGGTGCAAAAGAAAACCCAACTTAAATAATCTTAAAATTTAGGGCTGTTTTGCAAAAGTTAAAATTCCTGAAAATAAGAAGAGAAAAATAGGTCCTAAAATAGTAGATGCTATTTTTATTGGATATGCTGAAAATAGTGCTGCAAACAGGTTCTTTGTGATAAAATCTGACATTAGTGATATAAGTGTTAACACTATTATTGAAATAAGAGAATCTGATGCTGTTTATTATGAAAATATTTTTCCTATAAAAAATAATGTCACAAGACATATTGAAGAAGGAACATCATCTCTTAATCACTCTCAACATGATACTTCTATCATAGAACCTGAATCTGTTGTAGAAAGACCTAAAAGAATAAGAAAAGAAAAGAACTTTGGTGATGATTTTTTAATCTATTTGGCTGAGGATATCCTCAAACTTTTCATGATGCTATGAGTTCTCTTGATTCTAGTTTTTGGAAAGAAGCTATTAATAGTGAAATGTATTCAATCATGAATAATCATACATGGATTTTATGTGATTTACCTCCTGGGTGTAAATCAATTGGTTGCAAATGGATCTTTAAAAGGAAACTTAAACCTGATTGTTCCATTGATAAATTTAAGGCAAGACTAGTTGCAAAAGGATATACACAGAAGAAAGGAATTGATTATTTTGATACATACTCTCCTGTATCTAGATTTGCCGCCATACGTGTATTAATTACCTTGGATGCTATATATAGACTCGAGGTCCATCAAATGGACGTTAAAACTGATTTCCTTAATAAAGATTTAGAAGAGGAGATCTATATGGATCAGCCAGAAGGTTTTGTGATGTGTGGACATGAGAATAAAGTTTACAAATTAATTAAATCCTTGTATGGTTTAAAACAAGCTCCTAAACAATGGAATGAAAAATTCAACAAAGTTGTCTTAGAAAATGGCTTTGTCATAAATGATTCGGGTAAATGTGTTTATAGTAAAATTTTTGGTTATTCTTGTGTGATATTATGTCTTTATGTTGATAATATTTTGATATTTGAAACCAGCATGGAAATTATTAATGAAACTAAGTCATTTTTATCTTCTAAATTTGATATGAAAGATTTAGGTCTTGCTGATGTGATTTTAGGACTTAAACTCAATAGAACATCTAATGGAATCTCCATGTCTCAATCTCATTATGTGCATAAAATTTTAGAAAGATTCAATTATTTGGATTGTACTCCTGTTTCTACACCTTTTACTCCTGATACAAACTTAACAAAAAATTTAAGTAACCCTGTTTCTCAAGAAAAATATGCATAAATCATAGGTAGTCTCATGTATTTAACAAACAGTACTAGACTTGATTTAGCTTATTCTGTGGGGTACTAAGTAGATTCACTAGTATCCATAGTCAAGAATATTGGCATGCTTTAGAAAGAGTTTTTAAATATCATAAAGGAACAAAGGATTTAGCATTAACTTTTTCTGGATTCCCTGCTGTCTTAGAAGGGTATTGTGATACAAATTGGATAACTAATTCTTCTGATACCATTTCTACAAGTGGTTATGTGTTTACCCTAGGTGGGGCAGCTGTGGCATGGAAATCTGTAAAATAAACTATAATTGCTAGATCTACTATGGAAGCTAAATTAATTGCATTAGATATTGCATGTTCTGAAGTTGAATGGCTTAAAAATCTTTTATCTGATATTCCTATTGTGAATAAACCTTTACCTACAATTTCTATGCATTCTGATAGTCGCTCTGTGATGGATAAAGTAAAACAAACGATAATTAATGAAAAGAGGAGACATCTTAGTATTAGATGGAATTCTGTGAGAGAGAAGATTTCACAAGGTGCTCATTAGAATTTGTAAAATCATTGGATAATTTGGCAGATCCTTTTACAAAAGGTCTAGCGAGGAGGGTAGTATTTGAATCATCAAGGGGGATGGGGTTGAAATCCCACAGTCAATTACCTTAGCAGATACCCAACCTATGTGATTGGAGATCCCATGAAGTAGGTTCAATGTGGAATACGAGCTATTGGGTAATTGGAAAGCACTACTTACTTTGTATGCCTATCCCCGTGAATGATGATCTGTGCTCTACTGTAACGGCACCAGGATGAGCTATGCTCTTAATGGGATCAAGGCCTTATAAGGCAGGGTATAGACCGTGGCAGGTACCCTTGGAGACCCACCTACGTGAGTGTGATCGTGGGGCCGCGATCTATGGGAATTGGGTATTCTCTTGAGCACTCATGAGACGAGATATCAGTGCATGCCCTATAGCACTACCATATAAAGAATCTGATCACTGATGTATTATGTTGTGAATTAAGTAACAGTCTGAGTAAAAGGGCTTAGTTCAAGGCCTAGTCCACTACAGTCTCTTTCAGATGATGACTTAATTTCACTAAGTGAAGGTTCAAGTCCGGAAGACACCTTCACCCATGACATAATATTTTTTGCCCATAACTTTGTTTTATTTTGTTTACTTCGTTGAATTTGGAATTTGAATCAAGTGGGAGAATGTTGGAATTTATGGCCCTTATGTTGATTCAAATTCCGCATTTAATGTTTAGTCCCGTATTAGAAGTTGGAAAGACTTCCTTGGATTTATGTATTAAGGAGCTCACTCTTGGATTCAGACCCAAGGGACATAGGATGTCGGCTCAAATAGTGTGTCGGATTAAGTGGTTAGATCGAATAGAAATAATTTATTTATTTATTTATTTATTTGTGCCGAACTGCGCTGTGTTGTGTTATGTTGGGCCGATCGATTATCGAATTTTAAATTTGATTTGGACCTATCCAACGGTACGGCACGGCACTCTAGTTTGCCGGCGTGTTGGTTGATGAAATGCTAATATATATGCTTGATATACGTCGGTCCGACTAAGTTTTGAATATAGGATATCTTGATGTATATTAGACCAACTGTGTATCAGTCTCTTTGAACGTGATCACCAGGTCACTTCATTTTGGAATTTGATAACCTCCTAAATTCAAAGATCAATGAAGTGCACTTATCAGGATTGTACAACGTGGTATTTATCAAGTCAATGTGAAAAATGGCCAGCACTGTGGGACAATTTAATGCACATTGGATAAGGATATCTCAGATGTCGGGTTCTGTATCGGATGTACCAATTACCTTATCCGCTATGCATCCCGATTTGAAAAATGTGTCCGTTACTGGATCCGCTATGTACATCGGTTTGAAAAAGTGTGTCCATTACTTGCCCTTTAACCTAATAATCAGTTGAATAAATGGGCCATCGATCGATCGGTTACCATTTGTATCCCTAATGGTAATATATCATTTTTTGTTCGCCGAATCGTACGTACATTCACGAGAATCTTTTGTTTATCTTGTATTCATTCTGTTATTAACAAAGGACGTTGTCTGTCTGCTATTAGTTATGAAGAGTAGAATGCAAATCCCACGAACAAGAAATTAATCTCTTAGACCGCGTTTGTTAACCGAGCACGGTTACTGTGCTCTATCTCGGAGAGTCGAGCACGGTAACCGCCCTCGATTAGCCCCTTATGTGTGAGGGGGAGACGGATCCCGCCGGGGTTTCTCTCTCCCCGGTTCCTAATAATCGGCCGACCACCCCGCTATCAAAGCGGGCCTCAAGGTTCCGATAATAATCTTCCATGTGCGGGACAAAGATGGACATTGTTGCCCACGTGATGCCATGATTAATCTCTTTAGTTAGGTCTCTTTTTCATGTGTTTTTTAATGAAAATGCAGGCTATTTATTTATATATTTATTTATATTTTTGTCAAATGATGTAATCAATCAATTATTTACGCCCTTCCAAATGAGAAAGATAAAAGAAATAAAAGTCGATCAGCATTTTGACTCGCATGATAGGCCTTTATTCATTTTTCATTCTAAGGGTGCGTTTGGAATAAATTGAGGGAGAGTATTTTTTCAAAATATTCTAGAGTAGATTTTAGAGATTTTTAATTTAATTTTATTTCTCTCTATCTCTCTCTAAATCTTGAAATCTGTAAAAAAATAAAAATTGATGAGACGTTAAAATATTTGGAAATACTTTTGAGAGGAGATGAAAATTTTCAATGATTAGAATTTTTAAGATTCCTCTCCTCAATCCATTCCAAATGCACCGTAAATTGGTCAAAATGCGAAGCAGTACGGCCTTTTCAAAATTACGTTAGAAAGGCCATTGAGTATTTGCCGGGAAAAAAATAAATCGAGAGATATGTTCTTTTCATTTTGACTCGCTTAGAATCTAGATTATATGTTAGAGAATAGTCCCGTATTGAAAACATGTTAAAAATATAATGTGATTATAATTATAGTGTTCTTTTCTCTCACCACCTTAAGATTTTAAGTTAGATGATCTAATTTAATAAATTTTAATATTATATAATTATAAAAGAAATCGTATTGCGAGAGTATATAAATATGTATGAAAGTACGAAAGTTGGATGTGTGATTTTTCATATAAGAGGGAAGTACGTGCGGAAACCATCAACTCCTATGCGGGGGACACATGAACGCGTTGGGATGGTGAATCAACATTAACAATCTTAGAGAGAGAGAGAGAGAGAGAGAGAGAGAGAGAGGTGAACAATGCCATCATAACCTACTAAGTTACTAACCTTCCTCGATTTTTAAACCTTTGCAGATACACATATATAAAAATAATTTTTTAATAAATTTTAATATTATCATAAAAGTAAAGAAAAAGAACCAATCAGATTCACTCAGACCACAAGATTCAGCAGGAAAACAACCGAAACAGGTTTAATGGAAACGTGCCAAAATGACGGAAATTTCTTTACCTCCTTCCCCACTCTATGGCGTTCGGCCATGTCTCCTTCATCCAACGGTCTCCCGTCATCCAAATCCCATCTTTGTGTTTATTGAAAACGCAGAGCAGCTACTATCTGATGTGCCCACGTCAGGTCGCTGTCCGAGCCGACCCTGCCAACTTATTTACTCCCCCCCCCCCCCTCTCTCTCTCTCTCACTGACCCCATCCAGAACCTAAACCCTCCTCTTCCTCCTCCTCCTCCTCTTCCATGTGTTTCTGTGCTGCTGCTTTCACGGCTCTTCCACTCTAAGCCCTCGCCCCATAATAACACTGACGCTGCCCCTCGAGAACCACCCCCCGACCCAGGCCATGGACGATAGCCAAGCACTGTCGGACCTCTTCGAGGACTCGGAGTTCGGACACGACGCCTGGACGGGCGCGGCGTCGCCGGACAACCTCTTCAGCATCCTGCAGTCCCTGGAGGACGGCGGGGTCGCGCCACTGACGCCGCTGGAGGAGGCGGTCTTCAGCCCCAGGGGCTCCTCCACGACCGCCGCCGCGGCGGGACTCGTGACGCCTAGGTCGGCGTCCCCCAGCTGCACCCAGACTGAGGCTGAGGTTGACATGGAGGGTTCGGGGCCCCGCAAGAGGATGAAGACAGTGGACGGCGCTGCCGCTGCGGCGACCGTCGTCGACGGGCAGCACCGGATGTCGCACATCACTGTAGAGAGGAACCGGAGGAAGCAGATGAACGAGCACCTCTCGGTACTGCGGTCTCTGATGCCTTGCTTCTACGTGAAGAGAGTAAGGACCCCCGTGGAGTTACTTATATCTTGCTCTTCTGCCATCGTCATTGGTGTATCGCCAGATTTTTAAGTTCCATAACTCTCATCCGGCAGTCGGGTCTCCATTTGTTTTCTTCTGTTTGTTCGTTTCTCTTTGGTTTCATCTTCATTGATGAGCTCCTTTCTGCACCCACAAGACTCATGCATGGTAGTGCAGTACCTTTAATTTCTTGTCCAGACTGAGCTCTGAACTTTGTCTCACCCTTCTGTTCTCTTGCTTGCTTGTTGGTTTAGAGCTCCCTCAGAATCTGTAACATCACAAGATCCTGCATTGTTGTCCAATGTCTTCTTCTTCAAACAGAGTCATCTCTCAATGGTGTGTGCTGTCTGTCTGTGTATGTCCGTGTCTGTGTGTCTCTATGTGTGTTTGTCGTTATGTCTTTGGCCTACTCTCCTGCCTTTCACATTCTTAAGTAGCCCAACTTGAGACCATCTAACATATTATCCTCTATCTTCTTCATGGTCTGGTTTGAGGTCGTACCCGATGGTTAAAAGTTTTCACTTTGCACCATGGAGATGACAGCGTCACTTTTCACTCACTCTCTCTCTCTCTCTCTCTCTTCCTTGCGCAGAGCTTCTAGACTGAATATCCATGTCTCTCTCTTATGTGAAACACATGAAATAGGGCGATCAAGCATCGATCATTGGAGGAGTTGTGGATTACATCAAGGAGCTCCAGCAAGTCTTGCAGTCCTTGGAGGCCAAGAAGCAAAGGAAAGCTTACAGTGAGCTGCTCAGTCCTAGACCCGTTTCAAGCCCCAGGCCCTCCCCATTAAGCCCAAGGCCGCCTCCTATGAGCCCCAGAATAACCCTCCCCATAAGCCCTAGAACTCCCCAACCGGGGAGCCCTTACAAGCCGAGGATGCAGCAGCCTTATCTTTCCCCCGCCGTGTCCTCCTCTCTCGAACCCTCCCCCCCCACGTTCGACAGTGCTACAGACCTCGCTGCGAACTCCAAGTCGCCAGTGGCCGATGTGGAGGTGAAGTTCTCGGGCCCAAACGTCCTTCTGAAGACCATGTCGCCCCGTATCCCGGGGCAAGCACTTAAGATCGCTGCCGCTCTTGAAAGGCTCGCTCTGGAGATATTGCATGTGAACATCAACGCCGTTGATGACACGATGCTCAACTCTTTCACCATCAAGGTATACACTTTCTTCTGTCACCGAAATGCTTAATTTCTTTGCCTGCCCTAATCAAGGAAGATGACCTCTATCCCTAGAACAATATATATTATGTTGTTGTGAAGAGATTTTAAAGAAATTCTACAGCTGTTTGTTCACATCAGTTTCCCTTTATTACAAGTTGCCGTTCCTGGTTGTTGTGTACGTAATTAAACTGCACGAAAGAAACGGGTCAGGCCGGTGTCCGAGTGGAGATTAAAAACAAAGCCTGGGAAAGGTGCGTACAATCAAGTGGGTCCTTCTGAAAAGACTGCTTCCCACTGCGTGGCCTCTTTATGCGGCAGGGAGAGGAAATTTAAGGGCGCTTCAGTGCATTAAAATGTATATGGGATTTGTATCCTTCCGTTGGCTGAATGTTCCAACATTTTAGAGATTCTTGGGCAAATGGGTCGTAGCCAAACTCACAGAAACTGGGTTTGCATTACGCTTCTCATTGCACAACCTCAAGAAGGAACAGAATCTAGATTCAAGGGTCTACCTGCCACCATATTGGTCACATATATAGGAACCATCATTCGTTGGGACAGTCAACATTTATTGATCTACACTCAATAAACAAGTTTATTTGTTTTGTTTTGGAGGAGGAGAACAGACATTTATTGACGCCTCTAGCTCATTCCCATGCATTCAATAGCTTATTGCGACCACGTATTATACATGAAGAGTCATTATAACAGAGAACAAAAAAGATTATGGCTAGCGCTGGGCACCCTTTTCCTTTTTTATTTATTTTGTGTAGTCATTTATCTTGGCAGCAGTGTGTTAACTAATTACACAGATCTAGACACACTAATTAAATGGTGTTATTCCCCTTTCTTTCTTTTTTCTTGGGCTACAGATTGGAATTGAATGTGAACTGAGTGCCGAAGAGCTCGCCAATGAAGTACAGCAGACCTTCTCGTGATGCTATACTGATCATGGCATGGACGAAATGCTAACAGTACTAGTCGACGTCCCACCTCCCTTTCTTTCTCTATCTCCACAACCCAATGGTGACAGATAGAGCAAGCAAGGGGATTGGAGGAAAGAGCTACCAACCTTATGTGCAAGTGACCTTAATATATAACCAAATGGGTCATGACTGCAAGTGACTTCGTGATATGTGATATCTAATCCATGCGACTCGATTGAAGTTTGAAGCTTAATTCCTGTGCCACCTTGTAGCATTTTCTTTCCCTTCTTTCTGGAGTCTTGTGTCGCTTTAAGTGTTCGTGTTTTGTAGCATTTTTCAGATATGAATCTGTTGTCGTTGTCGATTAATTATCTACTTTGTTAGTGGTGCATGAGATCTTCTGGGATAAAAAATGTTGACGACACATAAATGTCGCTATGGTACATTGCTCATTCATGGCTTTTCAAAGTTTGCCAAAGTTGTATCGTCCCACAGTGAAGTTCCTGTTCTACGACACTTCCTCGGGCATCCAGGCACTATATAGCTACGTACGTGTTATTATTCGTCTGTGGCCGGCAGGCGCATGGGAAGACAAGCAAAACACATTAATGTCACACCACGTGGAAGAGTACTCTTAGGTTCTTCCTCACCACATGTAAGGGTACTGTTTAGGTTCCCGGCTCTCTCTCTCTCTCTCTCTCTCTCTCATCAGGGAGGAACCCGAAGAAATAAAATTTGCCATTGTCCTATGCATGCATGCCCTTATTACAAAATCTTGTGACACATCATCATATACAAATTAATGACATCTCCTGTTCTTGCATGCATGTTCGTACATGCAAAATTTCTTCTCCCGCTTCAACTATAGATTGCCGAAGATCGATATTAACGCCCTTCAGCAATATGGATCATGCACATTGTATATATTTCTGTCTATTGTTCTAACTACTGCACCTTCCCTCAAACGTAGTGAAGCTCATTTTATATGGATGGGGAAGCTCGGATAATATTCTAAGCCTTTTGTGAACAAATTATTGGAGTATCCAACCAAATTAGAAGCTACTTGGCAGGAGCTAGTACTGAAAATTAACCGTATAAAGCACAAGCTCTAACTTGTGTGAAACTAACCAAACAAACATCTCTCTTCACATCGATCGATCAAGCTAAATTCAGTATATATATATAGACGTAAGATAGATGGAAGCTGGTAGCAGTTGGTAACTTTATACGTATAAGATAGAAAACAAATTGAGCTGGAAAAGAAATAGAGTGGAGCATACAAGATTTTAATGGTACATAATATCATGGAATTCAAAACCAATTAATAATATAAAGAAGTTCAAAAACATACAAACTATGGGCCCTCTCACATGTATGGAGCAGTGTTACGAGAATCGAACCGGCCGGTCTCTAAATTGACCAACGAGATGGTTCGGTTCGAACTGAATCGAACCGGTTTGAACCGTGACATCATAATAATATTAATACCAGTGTTATCAGAATCGGACTGACCGGTTAGACCGGTCCGACTGTAAATCAATTTAGAAACTGATCCGATTAAGGCTGGTTCGGTTTAATGTTAAAAACTCGAACGAACCGGACGAACCACAGTTCGACTGGTGAACCGGTCTGACCCGATTCACCCTTTAAATCATAAAAAATAAAAAATAAAAATATTTAGATATTTAAAATGATATTTATGATAACACTAATTCAGGTCGGACCATGTATCAATATTATGATGACGTCACGATTCAAACCGGTTCGATTGAACGGTCCAACCGGTTCGAATCGAACTAGTTCATTGGCCGGTCCAGACATCGGTTCGATTCTGATAACACCGATTGATACATGGTCTTACCCGATTCTATAGCCCAAGATAATAAGAAATAAGATATAATGTTCAAAACAAAAAATATACATGTATAATTATTAGCCATGATTATGTAACTATACATGTAAAAAAATAACAATAACATAGTTAAATAAATTGACTTTAAAATTTTATAATATTCCATCAGTCTTCACTCTTCACAATTGACATCTATGCTCTTTTAAACTTTAAATATATCTAAAATAAAATAATAAATAACAACAAAGCACTAGTAATAAGATAATTTTATTCACACATAAATATCATTTTGAATATCTAAATATTTTTATATTTTTCAATTTAAAGAGTGAATCGAGTCGGATCGATTCACCGACCGAACCGTAGTTCATCCGATTCATCTAATTTTTTAACATTAAATCAGACCATCTTTAATCGGATCAATTTCTAGATCGATTTGTAGTTAAATCAATCTGACCAACTGATCTGATCCGGTTCTAATAACACTGGTACGTAATCCCAGTGCCTTATCTTAATTTTCATCTCGATGACTCCATCCTCCTTTGCTCCAAGATGAGAAGATACATCGTTCTCCAAATGAAACTAAAAGAGGAAATGTCAAATTTTGTGACTTCAAGCGGCAGGCAAATGTGATCAGGATGAAACGTCTTGTCGGCGACACATATTTGTTCATATCGGACCCGTACACATCACATACACGTATTCATCGTTCCTTTTTTTGTGCAATATGTCTTTATCATTCTTCCCACATTGGTTTTGTGAGACGCGATGCAGTTTAGGTCTCAGATTGCCCGGTGTTACGTTACCCTGATTTCACACGCAGAGCGATCGAAAGTCTAATCTAATTAAAAATAAGAGTTTTTTTACACATATATCCTGGTAAATGTATATTTTTGTAACTAAATCTCTCATTTAAATCTATTATCACATATACCCTCTAGATGTCTATTTTTATAAATAAATCTTTCATTTAGATCTATTATTATCACGTATGCCCTTAATATATGTAACCCAAATAATTATGGATAGCATCCTCCCCGATCCTCTCTCCATGGTGGAACCCCGACGAAGAGAGCAGCCGGAAAAAAGGCGGTCCCACTCTGGTGCTCAGTCTGAGTGGTGCCGCCGCTGGGGATCATCGTGTTGTGTGCACTGGTACCCACATTTCCCCAGTGTCGACGGAGGGTCCGGGAGTGGCCGGAGGAAGAGGATAGACAACCGAGCACAAGGTCCCCTCCACGGCCGAGGGTGGTGCCAGTCTGCTACGACATCAAGGATTTGGTGAAGGCAATGGGGAGCTTCTACCACAAGTACGTGATCGGGAGGGGCGGCTTATGGGTCCTTTGCAGGGCCATTCTCCCAAACAGGATTCCCGTAGTGTGAAGAAGATTGTGGAGATGGGCTTCCAGGGCGACGAGGAGTTTAGGAGCGAGGTGGACATCATCAGCAACCTGAGGCGTCGGAACTTGGTGCCCTTTAGCTGCTACTGCATCACCAACACCTACGTCAGAGACGAGGAAGATTGTAAGGGTCTGTTCATTTATAAATTGATCGGATATGGAGCGGATAGTGTGATATCTGAATTCGTATTCGATTAATAATTGAATTATCCGTCGAATATTTTATTCAGATAATTATCAGATAAATACGAATTTAAATTTGGTTCGAATTTTAAATAAATAATTTATAGGCCTACTTAGAGGTGAGTCGTATGAGCCGTCTTAGAGCGTCGTATATTATTTTCTAAAAAAAGAAAGAGTGGACGTTATTTTTATTTTAGAAGATGTTATCAAAAGATTAGATTTTATCCTAAAAAAAAGGAGAAACTTATCAAATGGGTGTAATTGATTTCTTATTTTTAAATTATATTTTAAGACAAAAAAGGAGAAAAAAGAGTAATCAAATAATATATTAAGATTTGAATTAATTATATGTAGAATATGCGTATTTTTAAATTTTTATCTAAGGGTTCATATTCGGTCGGATAATATCCAATACGGATATCTCAATATCCGAATTCGTATCCGATTAATAATCGGATATCCGATTAAATTATCCGTCGGATATTTTATTCGGATAATTATCCAATTAAATGAATACGAATTCGAATTCGATTCAAATTTTAAACGAATAATTACGGGACCTACCTCCTTACCCCCTCCTAGCCCTCTCTAACCTCATCCTCACCATCATGTGGGCCTTCTAACTGGTGGCACGTTGTCCACGGGCAGGAGGATCTCAGAGCGCCTTCACGACACAGCTGCCTTCCCCTCCACGCCCTCTAGTGTAGGGTCCTTCGGTCTTTGGAGGGGGTGGTCGTCGAGATAGGGGGAGAGGGGGTCTGCTGGGGTGGGGGAGAGGGGGGACATTGGGGGTGATCTCTCTCTCTCTCTCTCTCACACACACACACACACACACAGTCTTTGGGGGGGTCGTCGAGATAGAGGGAGAGGGGTCTGCTGGGGTGATCTCTCTCTCTCTCTCTCTCTGAGAGAGAGAGAGAGAGAGAGAGAGAGAGAGAGAGAGAGAGAGAGAGAGAGAGAGAGAGAGAGAGAGGCACGCACGCACTTCATATTTCTAACTCTTTGTTCTACGTAAAACATTGTCAGAAGAAGCAGCAATACCTAATGAAGAGATCGGATGACTCTTGATGAATGTGTCAGCCTGCATTATTTATATATGGTACACGAGCATTCCTCTATGTATACATATATACACCATACCTCTGCATGTGTAACAAGTAGTAACTATTCTCTTCACATATTTCTTATTCTGAGTATTACAAGCAAATGAAGAATGGAAGCTCAGGTGGCACAGGAATAGCCCTATTTCATGCTACAAGTAGGTGGGGGCGAGTCGAGTTCATCTGATCCTCCCCCAAGACGAATTGAACTCCCTCGACATGCTAACTGTGGAGGTCGGCAGTTTGGGTCTGAGGAGGTGTGCCTTAACATCTTGGGCCCTTCTTGTGGATGTTGGAAAGCATGTGAATGAACAAGGGGACGAGTAAATATGGCTGCGGCTTGCACAGACAGGACCACTTGCTCCTCCCAGGGCAACAGCCAAGTGCGGCCCCCCTTGGCAAGGAGAAGGGGAGAGAAGAGAGAGAGAGAGAGAGAGAGAGAGTCAAGTAAATTTAAAAAAGGGTGCTTGCAACATTAAAAGGCAGACCGGACAACATTGAGAGTTCCCAGTGCAAAGACACGATGAGAGTCTATACACTTCCTCTGCTTTAAATGCCATGCAGCTTTTGGGAGCACGTACGTACTCTATGTCCAATCAAACATTTTCGGCCCTTTTATTTTTGAAGAATGTTTAGTGCCCAATCTCGACTAATAACACATTTGGGACTAATTACACACATAGGGGGTGTACTGAGTAAATTAATATTTTTTTTATTTTTTTTGTGACACACGCACGTATTCCTAATTTACCGTACAATCACACGTCTATCCGATAATAAAAAAAATTAAAAATAAAAATCAGATTAAATGAATAATATTAGGCTCATTATAATCAGATTAGGTTCATTATAATTTTTAAAAATTATAATATTGTAAGAAGCCTTTATTATATTAAGGGAATAATATAATGAGCCTATATCCGATGAATAAAAAATTAATCGGCCTTTATTATATTAATTGTTTTAATTCCGATGAATCCGATAATCGGCCTTTTATCAAGTCATTTAATCGGATAGATCGATGAATAATATTATCCGATGAATAATGAGCCTAGGCCGGATATAGGCTCATTATTCATCGGATAGATCAATGAATAATATTATCCGATGAATAATGATAATCAGATATTATTCATCGGATAATATTATTCATCTGGCCTTCATAGATCAGATTAATCAGATTAAAAGCCGATCTATCCGATGAATAATATTATCCGATGAATAATGAGCCTTTATCCGGCCTTCATTAATCAGATTAAATGAATAATATTAGGCTCATTATATCCGATGAATAATATTGTATCCATTCATATAAAAAGCCTTCCCTAGGGAATAATATTAGGCTCATTTTAATTTTTAATATTAGGCTCATTATATATCGGCCTTTATTATATTAATTGTTTTAAGTCGTCGGAGGGAGATGTATCTTGTACGATAAATTAATAAGAGAGAGTAAATATCAAGTCATAAATGTAAAATAAATAAAATTAATTCATTTGATATACACATTTGATTAACGTGTAATTGGCACAGGTGTACAATAAACATGAGTATTTATTTTTGTGAAACCCAATAGACCTTGTGGAGCCCACGGGCCTCGTAGGAGTGAGCTGACTAAAGGAAAACAAGAGAGTGCCGCAATTCAGAGTTTGCACTTGCACTTGCACCGTATCATATTACAATTTGTGCTCTCAGTCATCTACATATATTCGCACACCATTTGATTTGATAGAAAATATTTTAAATTATTGTTTACAAAAACAAGGGCAGTTTAACTGGAGGAAGGGAATTCTCCAGACTTAAACTCACCAGTTTTAGCTACGGTCACGGTCCCAAAAAAAAACAGTCTCCAGTTTCGATGTTTGGATACCAATTGTTTTGGTTTTTAATGATTTTATATATAGTGAAAAATAATTAAGTTATATATATATATAATAATAATAATCAAATAGAGACGTTCACACTATAATTACAGTAAGAACATCATCCTTTAATTAAATTTTTACGTATTTTTTATTTTTCATTTTTTTAAAAAAATTGAGATAAGATCCAAGATCTTCAAATGTAGTGTGAAGGTCGAATCACTTACTATACTTAAGATATATGGTAATAAAAAATAGATGTAAATAATGATTAATATTCACGTTACTGTTTATATGAATGGTAAGTACTATTCACACCGATTTTTTTTCTTTTCACGCAAGTAAAATAGTTGATTTGGCATCCACTATAAGTTATGATATTTTAAAACTAACTAAAAAAATAAAAAAATTATAAAATAAAACTAAAGAGGAGCATTCACACTATAATTATATTGTGAATGTCCTTAATTGATCACACACACACACATTGGGTAAAATAAGTCTACGGACTAAAAAAGTCTGATGATTTGACCCAAAATCGGGTCAAATTAGTGGACCTGTCCAGTTGACCCGGCCCATAAACAACCCCACGTACAAGTTAGGCATGGGCCAAGGGCATTAAGGCACTTGAGCTACTTCGTGGTTGCAAGGTAAAATAATAAATTTGAACAAGGATTACTTAGGTGTGGCTTACTAGCTACGGTTCAAATTATAGCATTCCATTTTATATCGATTCGGATCCAAAAAAAAAAGAATACGGACGGTTGTCAGATCTACCTTAATGGGCCCGTCCTTCGACATTGTGGTATCCTGTTGATCGCGTTGCCCCCACAGTGTCGAGCAGATTGATATGTATATACACATGATTGATGTAAATAGCTAAGTTTATTATGAGTTAAGAGTACCGGTTGCCTAATCTCGTGTATTCTGTATATGTTTTATTAATATATTTGATTACTTACTTAACAACAAAAAAGTTAAAAACGGTGAGTAATATTTGTTGTATATTTTAGTATGTAATTGGATCTACTTAACTCGCAAACTCACTTTCTTTTTATGTTTAAAAAAAAACATGCAAACTCACCCGGGAATATTGTGATCAATCCACTTGTTGTGATAGAACGATTGGACTGACGTCGGTTTGCTAGTGATCACATTGCGCTAGCAAAGGTCAAACATTAACCATCTTGTCATGCCAATTGGATCAGCAAAAGGTGATATTGCAAGATAAATAGATGCAATTATACACCATATAGTAATTATTATTTAAACAGTATACTATTATGGATTAAAGGTTTTTACTTTTTAGTCCCTATAAATAAGATTATTCTCTTTTAGTCTCTCAAATACAACTATTTCCTTTAAAGTCCCTCAAATCCTCATCGTTGTCTTTATCGATCACTGTCGTTCAATCCAATAACCCAAGTGAAACACAACCCGGGTTAAACTAACTCAATCCTAGTAAAATAGTAAACTAGCCCTTCCCTCTTCTTCTTCGGCGAGCTCCCAAACCCCTCACTCCCTAGGGAAGGCTTCACCTCCTGTGAACCCAACCATGCCGTGCACAGCCGTGGAGATGAAGCGGTCGTTGACGGCGACGAGCTTGACATCCTTGCTTTATAGAGCAACCCTCACCACAAGACGACCGATCGTCCCAAACCCTAAATCATCAGTCACCACACACACAGCCGCAATAAAGCCAGAGTGAGCAGATCTTCACCTGAAGATGCACAGAAATAACGTGACGATGAATAGTGAGACGATGTGTAATGCCTTTGGGTCTCCGATCGTATTTTTGCGGGTTACGGATCATGTCTACATTAATTTTTAAAATTTAATATTGAATCTTTGGACCCTTAAACAGTATTTATGGGAATTATTTCGGTCTGTGGTGGCGCGTTGAGCAGCCTTGCTTTTTTTGGATTTATTTTGAGTCAATATATATTTTTCAAGAATTTTTCAAAGTTAACATGACTTTTTAAAAATGAATAAAATAATAAAGATAAAAATAAAAATAAAAAAAATCATATTTTAACCCCCTCTCCCCCTCCATTTCTCTCGTCTCCCCTCTCCCTCACTCTCCCATCACTCTCTCCCTCTCTTTCTCACCTCCGGGCAGCCGACGACATTGAGAGTGCGTGGTGGAGTGACAACGACTGCATGTAGCTAGGACGAAGGTGAGGAGCGATAGTGAATGGCGAGATGGGAGTGATCGCCATTGTAGGAGCCGACTGCCTGGAGGATCAACGTTTTCGCGAGATATTGACAGTTTAAAGTTTCCAAAAAACAGGCGGACGGATCTCTAACACTCCCATGATAGGAATCACTCTTATCTCTGTATAAAAAAAGAACAATATATTCCCCATGATAGCACCCATACATCTGACATCTTATGATTTTTATGTTATATCTCATTTACTACACCGACTAAATTATTTTGAGCTACAACTATCTAAAGAATATAAAAGATATGAGATACATAGTTGATGTTGATAGTCTATCTTTGTTTAAATATTTTGTCTTAGTCGTTTAAGAAGTGAAATTTCATTTAAACTACTGACTAAGTTATTTTACTGAACTCTAACTATTATAAGAATACTTTTAAAGATATGCGTCAATGCAATTGACTTGATCGTCAAAACAAAATGTAAGTTCTCATGTTACTTGAAAAACCTTGAATTCCCTAATGCTCAGAGAATGATCATGAACAAATTATTTATAACCATTTTCAAAGAATAGGTCTCCACCTCTTTCACCTTCTTCCATAGTGTTAGTGAGACGGGAAATGGGTGCGAGAAGAAGGTGGCCCTCGTTCTAATAAGCTTCATCTTCTATTTTATAGGTTCAAAAACCCTAATTCACTACAACAAATTGGACACGTGTCTATGTTTTTAAAACGTAAGTATTGATTAAAAAATGTAGGTAAAGTTTTTGATCTTTGTTTGTTTGCGACGGTTTGAAATTGTTGGGATAACTCACGTGAGTATAACTTTTACCTACGTTTTTAGAACCCCAGTTATAGGGTGACGATTTGAAAACGTCGGCATAAGTCACGTAACTATAACTTTTACCTATGATTTTTTGAACCGTAGATATATGACGACAGTTTGAAAATGTCGAGGTAATTTGAGTTACTATAATTTTTACCTTTGTTTTTTTAACTGCAAATATAGGTCAACCTATACTTACGGTTCAAAAGCGTAAGTCTTTGTCGGGTTTGCCGTAGTGATTATAAGAAGAATTTGATGAATATTATAAAATATTATTTCAATATGTCATAATTCATATATACATGAATAGTACATTGACATAAAATAATGTCATTAAATTATAATTTAAACATGATTTGACAAATGTAAAAGTTAACTAGTAGTTGCGATAGATTTTTCCTCACTAATTCGTCACTAATCCATCTTTAAGAGGATATTTTGGGACAAATCAACGACATATTTGAATCCACCGCAACATGATTATTGTGCGAATTTTTGTGATGGATCCTATTTCCATCGATAATCCATCGCAAATATTTATGACATTCAAGGTTTTCATCACTAATCCATCTCTAAGTTGCCATTAAGACTGGCAATGGGTTGGGCCAATATGATAAGTCGACGGGCCTAGCCCAATTTTAGGCTGAGCCCAAGGTCTTTTTCAGTCTATGGATCCTTAGTCAGGCCTAAAAAATTAACCCGACTAAGTCCACGAACTGGATTTAGACTTTGAGTTCAACTCACAAACCGCTTGGCAAATTCTATTTTTTCTCCCTTCAAATATTTAAAATTACTTCATTAAAATTGTGTTATTTTACTTAATTTTAAAATTAAAATTTTATTCTAAAAATAAACTAAATTATTAACATCAAAAAGCTAATTAATTTAATGAGATTATAACTTTTATATTATTAAATATTATTCATTAATTTTTATTTTTATTTAAAATTTTGGGCCAGACTGTGCCTTAGTCGAGGGCTATATTTTTGTAAATGTGTTGGGCCCGGACAGACCTGACATGTATAGTTTGAGCCCATGTCAGACTAGGACTTTAATATTGATAAGTCAGGTCCGGACTGGACTCGGACTTTAAAATTGATCAGTCGAGTCTGAACTGGGTGGACCTAAGTTTGACCTGGGTCGGTCCATTGACAACTCTAATTGCGATGGAATAGTGACAAATAATTTTATATCATAAAATTTTATTTTTATTATTTTATGATGAAATTTTTTATTCCTAATCTATCTCTAAAAAGAGGTCGCCCTTAACTCAATATTAATTATAACCATCTCATGCCGAGTTGAAATGTGAACTAACGCAACTATTGGCGTACATAAGCGCCTAAAGAATCAAAAGTTTCACTTGGTGCACTTAAATTTTGGCTTATAAGTTTTTTTTTAAAAAAAAACTTCTCCTGAATCTAACAAATTGTTGCACCACAACGGGTAACACTCGACAATCAAACGATTTTATCTACCCGAGTGTCGACGAGCTCACGTGAGTACGTGACCATGTGAAAGGAGAAAATTGTTTTAAGAATTCATATGGATGTATGTTTAAAAATAATAATAATAACAATAACATGGATGTATGTGTAATAACTCCCGGTAGATAGAGGACTTTTAGGGAGATTATTTTTCAACTATAATAAAACTGTTGGCTATAGGATAGTTGCTCATTAATTAGATGAAAAAAAATGTAAATGTTGAGAATTGTACAACTCCCGCTACCTCTGGCGCCCAGGATGATCCACGAATCAGACGCTTCTAGCGAGCTGTCATCGTCAATCCACGTCATCGCCGCGTGGCGGGTTCATTACTTAACAGGTCCTTGACGCCTTGGTGTGGTGCACCACACCAAAGGTAATGCCCGTTTTCCTTGGGCGTACTACGCCACGGCTGAGAGGTCGGATCCCTGTAACTTCAACACGACTGGCCCACCCGAGAGGTCGGGCACGCGTCGACGTGTGGACGCCAGAGCCCCCAGGGCTAGTCAGGGATCCCGCGCCCCACATGCCGAGAGGACTCGTAATATCTGTGGTACTAATCGCAATCGCACACGTGGCTCTCTCCTCATCCACCCGCTGCTCCCTCGTTTGCGTACAAATATCTGACTCATCCCTTCCTCTGGTCCAACGTTGTCCACGTCGCCCGCCCTCTTGGCGGCGACACGTTTCGAAAGATCTGGGCCGTCCGATGGGAAAGAGGCCGCTAGCCCTGCCCCCGTCAACGTATTTATACGTCACCACGAATTTTTCAGCGTATTTCTTCGTCAAAACGCCCGAAAAATAAATAATAAAATATTTGTTCTGCTTCTTCACCTTGCTCTCCATCTTCTGCTCTCGCCCCGTCGAGCAGATCAGCGTAGCAGCACCGGCGAAGCAGGGGAGTTGGCCGGCAATACGGTCGGAGAGGTAAGCTGCTGGTTTCCCTTTTTGTCGATCTGTGTTTGGTGGTTTTTGTGCGTGTGTGTGTCCGCGCGCCCACTCCTTTCGTGTGGATGTGAAGTTTTGATCAGGAAGTAATCGGGTGGAGGTGGGAATTGCTGGTGGAATGGAGTGGGAGGATCTGGTGGAGGAAGGGGGTGGGGATCGAAGCCGGTGACCTGCCGGAATGAGATGAAGAGGGCGGGCGGGGGGACTGTGCGTCTCTTTTTGCAGGTTGTAATGTGGTCGCATCGTTTTGCCGGGGGCGCGTGTTCGAGGGCACGCTGGTTGGTGAGGAATTGTGCAACTCTCTCTTGTCTGCACTGCGTCTGCCTCGACACCTTGTGTGGGAGATGTTGCGGTTGCTGTAGAGTGAGCACGTCAGAGAACGATCTAGGAAACGATCCAGATGTAGTTAGGAGGTAGGGTTTCTGCTGACGGAATTGGGAGGTGATGTTCTCTTCATAGGGGAGATTACGCTGAATTTGTGCCTCGATGGCATTCTCTGTAGTTTCGACAGGCGATGGTATTGGAGGGAAATGGAACAGGATGATGAATCCACGGTTTGGCTTGGGGATCAAGCCAGAAACAGTTGATCCAGATCTGAAGAGTGACTAATCTGGATCTGGGAACGTCCATGGTCTGTTGCTTAGCGCAGGGCAATTTGAAGAGAAACCGAAGTGCTGCTCGTCTGCTTTAGTGATGTCCCGGATTGCGCGCCTTTTCTTCACTTGTGATGGCAACTTTCTTGCTTTGACGAGGAGGAGGACTTGTTTTTTTTTGGATATTGATGCAGAAAGATCGCCTGGAGGAAACATATACACTTGGGCGCCGAGGTCATCTAGACTTGAAAGTGAACACAAAACTGCGTAACGCATGCATTTGTCCTCAGGGGACTGGTGGTTGCTCTGCTTTGATTGGCTTCCTCTGCAGTCTGCACATGCCGTTGTTAGTTCAGATGAGGAGAGAACAGCGCTGACGGCTCGGTAATCTCTGGCTGTCAGCTGGTGCTATCACTTGTCTTGGGGACAACAATTAAGTGCATACCAACTAAAGATAGATCGGAGAAGGCCTGTGATCTTTTTTTTTTTTTTTGACAACAAACCCAGTGATTGTGCACTCCGGGGAACAGGGGGTTCGAAACCCAGAGCATACAAGGGGTGTGGGTGTTGCAGGTGATCCCGCTCCCACACGCTGGGGGAGTGTGATTGAACCCGCGGCCTCTCCATTGTGGGAGGCGGTGCCCACCGAGCTAAGCACTCGGGTCGCTCCTGACTTTCTATTGCTTATGTAAATATTCACTTTCTCCAATCACACTCACATGTGTGTCATACTTTTTTTTTTATGATAGAAAATCTAACAAGGTTAACAAATCTTAGGCTCACACCTCTCAAAGATTTATTTTTGAGTCAGGTAAGCACCCCCAGTCGAACTCGGGACCTCCCTACCGTAAGACAAGGTCCTTTACCATTTAGCATTCGACTGTGTGTGTCATACTAACTTGAGTCATACCTGTTATATGTTAAAATTTACCTGTTTTCAATTTCAGTGTAAAGCGATGGTATGCTCTGTTGCCTACATTTTGCAATGAAACTTAACGGATTTCTGGTTAGTACTTGCAGGAGACAGAAATTTCATTTTGTTCTATGCAGACGCATTGTAGTGTTAACTTATAGGAAAACGCCCTTGAGGGGGGTTTTCTACGTTTTGAGTGTTGTTATCCATTGGTGGGTATCAATTGCCTTCCGCGTACATAGTAATCATAATTCAAAACCTTTTACACGTTTCAGGTGGTGAGAATCTTTGTAAGCGTTTACACTGAACTTGGCATGGGCGTTGTAAGCGTTTCTAGTTCAGCCTCACGAGTCCCATTGGGTTCAACTCCGAGATTCTCAAGGAACTCAAGTTGTCGTGCATCAAGAAGACCATTCTTTTTGGCTTTCAAGACAGATAAGGGAAGGAGTTCACGTTTCATTGCACAGCAAGAACCTAGAGCGATAGCCATAGACACCGTGAAAGGGCCAAACAGCAATGCCAAGAGAGGAGCAAACTCAGATTCAAAGAGAGTAAAGGCGGTCTGCACTGAAGAAACTTCTTCCACTGCGGACTTAGATTACAATGAAGTCGCTGCCACACTTGAAAATATATATAAGCTTAGTCCTGCTGATATACCCGATATAAAAAGGTCCGATCAGGCTGTACAGAGCCCACGCCGGAAAAGGAAGACAATTAAAGAAGGTGAAAGGAAGAACTTGGAAATGGCTGATGCCACGAATAGTCGAAAGAGAAAGTTGAAACGCCTGACTCTGCACGACAGAATAGCATTGAGAGAGAAGAAGGGGAAATCTCCGGCATTCTCAAACTACATGACAGAAACTGGTGAGAGCAATAGTGAGTATTTGGATAAACTTCTTCGGGATTACTCTATGTCAACTGATTTGGTTAGCTTGGACTGGAAGAAGATGAAGATGCCGGCGGTTCTTTCTTCTTCTGAACATACTGGTCTGTTCAAGTTGCTGCAACCTATGAAGGTAACCTTTTCTACCTCACTTCCTCTGCTTCTTCTGAACGTACTAGTCTGTTCAAGTTGATCATGTCATGTAGTTTTGCAATTCTGGATATCTTTCTAAATGCTCAATCGTTTAGATTCTCTGTTCTATCATTGAATATGGCGTTTAAATAGTAGTGGGAAAATCATGTGCCTTTGGGACGTGGGAAGTTCGTAATTAGTTGCCATTATGGTGTATAATATTTTTGTTTCAAGTGTTGGATATTACTTAAAAAAAACGCATTGGACGCTATTTTCATGTTGGATTGGATATTAGTGTCAATCTCGTCTTCTTCCCAGCTAATTGTATAGAACCAATGAAAAGTTGATGTATTCTTCAATTTGATTTGTTCCATAATACTGATATTAACCTGTTTTCTTGAACTCTAGGCCATCCTTGCAGTGAAGGAGAATTTGCATATGGATTTGGATAGAGAACCCACAGATGGTGAACTGGCAAAAGCAGTAAGTATGACCGTGCCGCAAATGAGAAGACATCTAGAAGTTGGTCGAGCTGCAAGAAATAAATTGATCAAGGTATCCACTTACACTGTGATTTAAAATTTATGTTCCCTTGTGCATTGATACCGCTAGCCTAAACAGCGGAATGAACCTCCCAATCAAGGCAGGGCTGACTCCAGCCCAGCCGACTTGTCTGATTCTTTGATCCTAAAGGTAGTGTATTATCGTTTGTTTTTTTGGATAATATTCTGATGATGCAATGGCAATCTGAAACCTGGAATAATAATGACTTGTTTTCTTGTAGAGGATTAGGCATAGACCAGGATCTGGCTTAAGATAATAGGAAGAAAACCTGGGCCATCCGAAGAATTCAATCGTTTGAATTTAGGCTGCATTTTAATGCACATGGCTGGTGTGAATTTGGGCCAAATTTGGTTGCCGTAGTTTCTATTCAGCTGTCCAATTCGACCCTTGGCCAACCAAAATGCCCAAGGTGATCCACTTCTTCCTGATAGAAAGAGCCGAATAGTACATCTGATTTCTTGATATGACAGGTAGACCTACGAGACGTCCTCAATCAATAGTCTAAAGAAGAAATCTTCCCCTTCACATTTGATGAAATCAAAATATTTGCGACCGGGCATTAACTTGCGTGCAGAAAGTTCACACTTGCAGAGGACCCAGGAATGTATCACATATTTCTGCCTTCAAGCGTCAAAGGGCAACAAGTAGTGAAAATTTATGACAAAAACAAAGAAAACTAGTGAAAATTGTTGAGTATCATGCCTAGCAATGTAACCACATGGCGAAAAGTTACGTACATGCTAAAAGTTCTGGGCGTCGTTACTCGGGGGGCGGAGGAGTGGGGGGGAATTTGTTTCCTTGTCACTTTTTTAGTTAAAAATTTCCCAAAAAATTCAAATGTCAAGAAGAAGACTATAGAGGTGTCTTTTTAATTCTTAAAGAGTGAGATTCACAGATGAAAATGAACAATATCTCAAGAAGAGGATTTCTTATATCGAACATGCCATACATTTCCATTAATCTGTTTCCTTGCCCTTACAATTGCACGATTCCGATTACCTTTTTTCTATGTACTTTTGTATATTGGTTCCGACTCATTATCTTCTGGTCCTAATGATACCCGCAAAAAATGGGTGCAGCATAATCTTCGTCTGGTCCTGTTTACGATCAACAAGTATTATCAAGAGATAGCCCAATGCCAGAAATTCCAAGACCTCTGCCAAGCTGGAGTCAAGGGTCTTATTACTGCGATTGACCGTTTTGAACCAAAGCGCGGTTTCCGTCTATCGACGTACGCTCTCTTTTGGATCCGTCATGCCATAATTCGCTCCACGACCGCCTCAAGCTTTGCTCGTGTGCCCTTCGGCATTGAGTCGGTATGAGATGCACGCCTTTTTGCATAAATTTCTTTTAAGTAGCCAATCTTTTACCCATGTTATGAATGAAACTGATTTATCAGTAAAGCAGGTTCTTGCTTCGTGCTATTGCCACTATTAAGATATACTGCTGTTGAAGCGTTAATGTGTAAAATAAAGCATACAAGTTGTTTGTGTTCTGAAGTACGACACCACCACCCATATTGGCCTCACATCCGTTCACGAGTTTCTCATTCTCCTTTCTCTTAAAAAAGAAAAAAGTAAAAGAAAACAAGAAACACGATTAAAACCGTAAAGTTCACGAGGGAAATGATATTTTAATTAAGGTTCGTCGACTCGATGATCCGTATTGGATTGGGATCGCTCTGATCCGGTACAATATGCCCAAGTCGCATGCGACTTGACTTGGTCATCTCCCACCCCACCCGGTAGACCTTTTTGCCCCCATCCCAACCTGACGGCGGTTTCTTCTCCCACCTCGGCGCCCCCGCCCCACCCCCGACATTCCCCCACCACGACTGGCAACATCTCTTTTGACCGGATCATCGTCGCCACCGTCGGATCCTCGCCGCCATCATCTGATCCTCGTCGAAGCACACCTAGAAGGTCACAAAGAAGGGTAGAGAGGGAGAGAGGAGCGACTCGGTCCGAGTCTGCCAGATCATGTCTCGAATTTTCGTGAATCCGAATAGATCCACCCGAGTCACCCCGACTCGGAGCCAGTCGACAAACCATTGTTTTAATATCTGTTTCCTTTTGAAGATAAAGATAATCAGAATGATTCGCCAAATCTATAATCCAGTTACTGATCTCTCAGATTTTTTTGTTTTTATCCTGCTTATTCATTTTTTTCCCTCTATGATGCATGGGAACTTTCGATTCCCTCTTCCTCAGTAATCAACCCTTACAAGCGCGCTAGTTCTATGTAGAATATATTCATAGTTATCCCCTTGGTTTGCAGGTAAGGCAGGAGATTCAAAGGGCCAAATTGGAGTTATCCTTTGAGCTTAAGAGGGAACCAGCGGAGGAAGAGATAATTGCAAGAGTAGGAATCTCTGCCGAGAGGTACAATGATGTCATGAGGGCTTCAAAACCAGTCCTCTCTCTCCATGCAAGGCATATCACCACACAAGAAGAATTCATCAAGGGGATAACTGATATTGATGGCGTAGGAGGTGACAGACGGAGACAACCTGCACTTCTGAGGCTTGCACTTGATGATGTGGTAAGACACTTCAGCCGGGGTTCACATATTTATGAGCCTCCACTTTACCTGATGGAGACTACCCTTCAATCTTCTGTCTTGTTTGATTTGTTTTTCCAGTTCGTAATCCTATTTTGCTCCGGAGATTTTTAAATTTAAGAATGCGCTTCTCTTGGCTGGCAGGATGTGTGATATCTGGAAACAATAGTTGGCTGTTTTATTCCAAGTTACGTAGCAGTTTGTCCTTTTAATATATTAAAGTTTTCACATGTGAGATTAAACTGCCCACTAAATCTGACAACCTTTTAGTCGATCCAGACCTTTAGTGACTATTATAACCAGAATTTGTTTCCCTCTAAATTGACAAATAACAATTGATGGAAGTGGAAATAGTTGGAACTGTCCTGTGGTTACTTAAACATTGCACTGCACTCCTCTGTTTAAATAAATTCCATCAATTTAGGGCATAAATAAACAAAACTCGAATCAGGATGCTGACAAAAGAGGATGGTTAATTGGTTATGGCACTGCCTCGCTTGTATTTCTACCATTAGTTATATTCTATGTATTTCCTTTTCAATTTGAGCAGGATCAGATGCAGCTTACTTTAAACTGGCCTACTACGACTGTACATAATGGGAACTGGAACAAGTATCTAGGCCATATAACATCAGTATCAGCATCCTTCCAAACATAGTAATCCTCCGAATCGACTTATATCATCCAATGGTCTCATCCAAGGTGTTCAACCAATCCTTATTAATCCTTTTGTTAAAATGCATGTAAACAACTACCCCATTGTGACCAACTTCTTTATGATTAGTATCTATTTTTTGAATAAATGTTCCTTATAACTATTATTGACTTCTACCAAGCATTCACGTTACCTTTCTTTATTCTTTTCTGTAGCTTGATTCGCTGAAGCCCAAAGAGAGCTTAGTGATCAGGCAGAGATATGGTCTTGATGGTAAAGGAGATAGAACACTGGGGGAGATTGCAGGAAACCTCAGTATTTCCAGGGAGATGGTCCGGAAGCACGAAGTGAAAGCATTAATGAAGCTCAAGCATCCAGCTCGGGTCGACTATCTGCGCAGATACATTGTCTGACATGTCGACGCTGTTGTGGCTTGTATCTACAGAGGTGGGTAGCAAAATAAGCATTTCTACTCTTATGACCACATTATCCATCTGCGAGTAATGGGGGTATCCTACGCTCCCCACTTTGCCTGGGTGAGAAATGTCTAACCCATGTTCTACACCCACTTACGGAGTCTCCCACCCCAAGTTGCTGCTCACCATAATTTTCTTTTTCTATGTTGTATTCAGATTTGTAACATAGTCCCAGTCATTTGACATACCAATCATACACAGCCTGATGTATATAAGACACAAGTTGTAGTAACTTCTATTTATACTCGTAGAGATGTTAGAAGGTGAGCGTTATAGATGTTTTGAACTTTTGTTGGGGACCAACGATATATTGGACTGTATATATGATTCAGAAGATGTGTAGTGGATGCAACCTTTTTTTTTTTACTCTGCCCTACTTGCATTTTAACAGACGACTCCGAACTAATCTAGAACTGCTAACGGACCATAGTCTCCTTGGATGTGTGGGCTGGCGTGGAGCCATTGTCCCCCGACTGCCAAGCGAAGTTAGTGGCAGGGAAGAGCGGCTCTTCATCACGCACCCCTAGGGCTCCCTGTCTTAGCACGAGTCGTGTGCGGTGTGCACGCACACGTACGTGCAGCGTGTGCGTGTGTGTGAGATAGAGGGGGGGGAGAGAGAGAGAGAGCCTTTTTTTCCAGAAAGGATAGAAAAATCTCATTCTACTCCCCGAAAACACACACACAGTGTGAGTGTGAGTGTGAGTGTGAGTGTGTGTGTGTGTGTGTGTGTGTGTGCGCGTGTGTGTGTGTGTGTGAGAGAGAGAGAGAGAGAGAGAGAGAGAGAGAGAGAGAGAGTTTTCTTTTGCAAAAGAGAGGAAAATCTCACGCGGCACCCCCCAAATAACTTTTCTTCTAGGCTCTTAGCAGCTTACGTTCTTATCGTACGTACCGATTAAGATTCCAAAAGACGTGGTTAGTTCAATCGTTGCCACTGAATTAACTGCCTAGCGTCAAAAGCGGTTACATTAGTGGCAGCACCTTACTTACAAATAAGTAAAGCTGTTTAGAAAGTTGTTTTAGAACTTGCATTGGCTATGAAACCATTGCACTAAAAAAGACAAATGAAACCAAAGGTGAAGGCTGGCTGAGCTAGCTACCAAAGTACCCAATGGAAATAGATGATGGATTAATATAGACTAAACTAATTGATAATAAATTATAAGGTAAATAGATAATTCAGGTGTAAAATATTAATCAAAGGATTCATATTCTCTCTTGTCAGACAACACATACCAGAATATTCTCTTCCTCTTTTCTATCATATTATAGATATAGATATATGCACAGGTGAACATAACTGCAAACTGAAAATCTCTGACCACGATCTGTTAGACAGCACTTGGAAGTGAAAGTTTCCAGGTTATACGTTATCTCCTTCATGACAAGATTTGAGTACAAGAACAAAAGGAATTTTGCACTAGCTAGTGTATTTGAAGCCGTTAATATTGGGATCTGAACGTAGAAAGCTGTTAGCATTTGGATCTTAAGATAGGGAGCAATTAAGGAAAACAAGATATCTAGGAGCAATAGAAAGCAACCCATATCCCTTTGCCTTACATCTAGGAAGAAAACAAAAGGATAACAATAAATATGTGTTCAGAGAAGATCAAAGAAATAATCCAAACCTTGTCCGATCTCCCAAATGGACAAACCAGCTCCCCAACCTCGAGCCTCATCCAAACGCATCGAAATTGACATCAACGAGGGGTAAAAGACGGCATGCCTGATACTGTCATGAGTATAAAGAAAGAAGTGTTCTGCACTCCTGTTCTCCCATCGCAGTTCTGGTTTGTGCTTCTGCAGCAGAGACAGATAGTCCCTCCCAAGGATCGCTCCCCCACCTAAACCTGAAGGGCAAAAGGTAGTTTCTCAAGAAGAGTCATGAAGTCTGGTTCATGCTAAAATGCAACTTCAAACATGCAAGAAGAACGAGTACTTGAAGAAAAGAAATCTCAGTGTCAGATAACTGGGAGGCCCTAACTTATATCTCAAGTAGTTAGCATCATATGCAAGAGAATATACACAGCGATTAAACAACTTGATTTTCGCTTCCATATAACTCAGAAGTCAGACCCCAAGTTAAGTAACATGGGGAATAAGATTTTGGCAAACCTCTTTTGCACAGGACTGCCCAATGTTAGGGGAAGCAAGCCTTCAGCTTTTATACTTTTTCTTTTTTCGGCTACCATGATAATAAAGATGGAGGAGAACACCCAACTAAGGGGACGGGGAGACATTAGGGAGAGAGGAAGCCCCATAAAAGGGAGAAAATTTAAGAAGAAGAGTTACAGTGGTGATCAACAGTACTACCTGCCACGCTAACACTTAGGTGCCAGATATAAACTCGCTTGTTTTTCTTTTTCCTTTTTTTTTGTCAGAAATAAATTGATTCTGCTATGACATAAATGATAATGAAATTCCATGGTCCAGAATTTGTGTACGAAAGAAGAAAGATGTCACAGCCATGTAGGGTTACTATGGCAATCTTCATAAAAAGAACCTGGCCACAATCTTTTTCTCATGGGTCCAACCTTTCCCTAGGTTAGAGCAAAAGTACTTAAATAAAGGATGGGTTCATTCAACATAAGAAGAGAAATGTCTTCAGTACATGTACCTTCTGCAAGAACGAAGTCATTCCCGTAGAAATTAATGCCAAGAAATATCTTGTTTGCATTACTCCATTCACCAGGGTCATTGTGACCCAGAAGTAGCTGCAAGCAAGACCTAATCCAGATCAAGGGTGCATTTGGTCCAGGACTATGTGGACCCGAAAAATCATATGTCATAAGTGAGAAACCATCCACAACATCACTAAGGTCCCGAAGATCATCGGGTCCAAAATCATGTTCTTTGAGATCCTGGGAGCGTGGAGCAGGAATGACATAAACAAGCTCCAAGTGACCGCTGGGGTTTGTTGATGAGCTCATTGAGTGCAGAGATACAGCTAGCTCCTTAATAAACTCCAATGCCTGCATGAACACAGAACAAACAAATTAAAACAAAGAACTCCTTCTCTACAAACCAAATGACATAGCCATCATTGGGTAGTAGCTAAATATCCTGTAACTGAACGCATCTCCCAGTAGAGAGGAAGGCCACGAATTTTCCCCCTTCCTTTTACCCACTAATCACTAATTTTCTCTTTATTTATTTGCCTTTTTCCATTCTCTAACTATTGCTGACATCAACCAATTTATCCCATCAACATGCAGCCACAGTGCCTAATCCCCTTCAATCTTACTTTTCAAATTGTTCCTTCCTCTATACTATGTGAATCCGTTTCCCTTCTATTAATTGCTTAATGACTTCGTAGTATAGAAAGTGCAGCCCTGTTGCCTTTCCACAGCTGAACACAAATAAAAGCCATCATGTTAATGTTTTTTACTTTGTATTTTTCAATCTTAACATGTTTTGTTGTTGAATATGATGCGCCTAGTCCAAAGAATCACAGTGGTCATTTTTCCACCATCCAAAGAATCACAGTGGCCATGTTTCCACCAGCCAAAGTCTCACCTGTTAGTAGGTCCAACATGGTGAGGGCAGAGCGGCAAAAGAAAAAAGAAAGATGTCATGGCTTAAAGCCTCCACCATTTTTAAATACCCTATCTTGGTTCCTCCCAACTGGAATTTATGGAGTTTCCAGTGGAAACCTCTATGGCTCTATCACATCACCAGCAGATTAGCTGGGCCTAATCCAAGGCTTCTTTCCCATGTTGAACAAAACATGGCAAGTGGAAGAGGTTGTGAAACGCTGAGTTCCAGCATCTTCAATTTGTGCACTCTATGTATAGTTCTAAGACATTAATGTGGGCCATGCCTAATTCTGCTTGATTCAAAATGAAGTGTGTGTGATCAACATGGAAAATGAAACAGCATAAGGTGTACAACAAAGAATAATTAGCAACCAGAATGCAACTGATATGACAAAACTTAAAGCTTAGAGGTAACTGAAAACAGTATTTGAATAGCATGAACAAGAATTAGCATGGTTGTGCTCACCTTCTTGCGCATGTCTATGTCATGCAATACACCATGGATAGCCCACCTTGACCAGGATTCTAGAACTACTCCATCATATCCCATCTCCCTAATAATTGTAAAGTAAGCATAAAATCACAAAAGGAAAATATCCCCAAAGATAGAAATAAATGGAAATCAGCTTACTTGCACTCTGTTACTATGATACGAATAACCTTGTCCCTTTGCTTCTTCTTTTGGAGCATCTCCGAAGGGAATGCTTCTAGGACAAACCTAGGCAACACCTATAAAGCATGTTCTCAAGTCAGAGCATCATCCAAACAGAACATTCGATGAACAGCTATCCAGGAGCACAAATTCCCAAAAATAATGCGCTAACGCGCTCTGTCATGAGATAAAAGCAAATATTCGACAAAATCCAAAAAAATACAGTATATGCTTGCGGGAAGGCATTCAACAAATGATAGGTTTAATGAGCATACCAGAGACTTTTCCTTGGCCCTAATTCTAGAGATCCACCCTGTGTCAGCATTATGCCGCCCCTCAAGAACAAACTTCTCTTCTTCACTAGGAACCAACAAGAGAACGTTTCAGAACACGAATCCACTACCGAAGCGCCAAAAAGTTCCCTCATTCTATCACACACTACAGTCTCTGTACGAGTATACCTCTTCAGCTCATACCAGACCGGTGATACGTGGGTCAGCTTGGAACCAAACCGCTCGGCCATTTCGAACCCTAGCGAATTCCTGCAGCATCATTCAAAAGAAAAAACAAAGGAATCAAGCCATCTGAATTCCCAAACAAGTCAAAGCAAGCTCAGACTAAAATTTTAACACTCCGAATAAAAATCGTATTATCGCACGGAATCAAACGGTTGTCAAGAAGGGATTCGAGCTACATGCCACGGCGTCACGTATGCGAGAACGGGGTTGGGGAAATGCCGGACAGATGCATTGCCGGAGACCCTTGAATGCTCCTGAATTCCTTGCCAGACACCACAAAAAAACAGAAAACCAAAAAGAAGAAAGTTAAAATGAAACTAAACGAAAACATTCCACTGTGAATCCAGAGCTCGAAGTAGCACTATACATCTCCCTACTTACAGAGAGCACTTCACGATATGTGATCTCGGGCTTGACGAGCCCCCTGTCGTAGACGGGAATCACCGAACCGCCTTCGGCCGCCTTTTCGTGCTTTGGGCGGTGGTATGTGGCGAAGTATAACAGGAATAGCAAGAAGGGGAGGAGGAGGAGGAAGAAGAGGAGGGAGGAGGAGAACCGGCGGCGGCCTGAGGTGGCTCTGCCGGTCGCCGTCCCAGGAACGACCGCCGCATCCAGCCGGCTGTTACGGCCGGCACCGACGGAGAACCGGCGCTCCCGCCGCCTCGTCGACATCAGTAGCCCCCTCTGCAGGGCCGCCCGGTGCGGAGTTTTTTCCCAACGAAGAAGAACATTGGGTGAGAAGACCAAATGGTTCCTCCTCGGCCGAGGAAAGCGCACGCCACATCGTGGTGCACTGTGCCTGACTAATAGAAATACGCCACGTGTCGCCTTCACACTCAAAAAATCAATGCTAAAAATATAGTTTAAAATATAGTTTTATTTTAATTTACAGAAACATTCTTATTTTTTGGATAACTTTAAGTCTTTTAAGGATATTTTGATCTATTTAATTTAAAATAGTATTTTTAATTACTGAAATCTGTATATCTTTTCACAAATTCAGTGGGCTTATTTTTTTTAAAAAGACGTCTCCTTTTTCTTTGTCACGTTTATTTCTCTTCTTTTGTATAGAACGAACCTTGGATAGTTGAAAAAGTTGAGACAAATTTAATCAATTTGAAAATAGAAAATAGAAATAAATTTGGGTCTTTTAAATAAATCATGATGAAAATTAAAATGGTAAAAAAATCATGCACGGAAATGTATTAACAGGGATATTTTTTTTCAAATATTACAAAAATGTTATCATTGTAACTCTAGTATCGACCGTAAATCTAACCTTAGTTAATTTTAATTCGACGTGAGAAAACATAATAATGTCCATGACTAAAAAAAATAATCTCTCTCTCAAATTCGTCCTCTTCTCATCCTTCACGGCAAGAAACCCTACTCAACTAGAGAAGAGGAAGGTGTATCAGATGAGAGGCCGCCGGGAGTACAGGGGTGTTTGGAGGGAGGTTGCATATAGGAGGGGGATGATTGAGGTTCAGAGGGAGGCTGACTTCGACGGGAGAGGGGTAGGAGGGAGGGGAGGTGACAAGGAGCGGGGTTTGGGGAGGGGGTTCCAATGGGAGGGAAGTTGTAGAGGGGCCAGGGGGGAGGGGGGTTCTGTCATGGGGGGGTAGGAGGGACGCCGAAGGGAAGGAGATGACCTCAACCGCTATTCTTCCAAGAAGCTCTCATCATCAATTTCTGCCAGAGGGGAAGGAGATGACCTTGAGACAGCAGGGGCCATGGTCACGACAACGGGAGGCGAATGAATTCGGCATCCATTTTACGCCCATGGCTAATCCTTAGTGCCAGATGCGAACCAACACCAGGGTGGCCGTCGTCGGCTCATGGCGACCTGGTGCCCCCATTGGCCACTAATGTCGATGCAGGTTGTAATGCCCCGGATTTTTGGATATGTTTCGGATCATTTTAGTGGGTCTCGGAGTATATTTTGTGCTTTACACGTGTTTTTCCCTGATGTGCCTTCGGAACTCTGTGCAGGGCGAACAGTGGCGTTCTTCGACTCCGGGACAGTACCACTGCGTTGTGTTCCTCCTGAGGATCGCGGAGGTAATTTTTCATAATTTTTTAAATTTATGGAATTTTTGAATTTTTCTATATATTAACCCTTTTTCTCTCTCCCCCTCTCATTCTCTCTTTCTCACTCTCTCTCATCTCTTTCTCTCCCCCTCTCCCCGGGCGGCCGACGGTGGCGGAGGAGGGCGAGGCGGCGATGGCGGGAGGCGAGGGACGGGGAACGGGTCGAGGATCGAGGGACGGTGGCGCGTGGAAGCTCGGCCGCGGGTTCATGGAGCGGCGAGGGTTTCGCGGCGATTTCTTCGTGGATCGACGTCCACGGCGCGTCGAATCTTCGGTGGAGGTAGGGAGATGGACCCCCAGCTCTTGCACTTCCTTTCTCGTAAGTTTTTTAGGCCGCGGTGAGCCGAGCGGGCGTATTTGGGGATTTTTGAGAAAAATCCATATTTTTTGGGTTGTGAGTCGATCCGCCGATCCATCGCATGTTTGGCCGATCCGAGGCCATAGATGCATGCTAGGGGCTATTTGGGGGCTCCCCCCTTGTTTTCCCCCTCTCCCGTGGAGGTATGGGGGCGTGGGATGATTTTTGGGTCGTTTCCCGCCGTCCCACTCTCGAGACGGTGTGACGGTCCTTCCAGTGACCGTCACAAGCTGTGACGCCCCAGGGTGGGTGCGTTACGTGCCGTGACGGCCCAAGAGGGGTGCGTCACGGAGGTTTGTAGTGTCGGCAGGGCGTCGGTCGCTCTGGCGGTCTTACGATAAACCGTCAGAGGGTGTGACGTGCCTGGGTTCGACCGTTACATCCGTTATCGTGGTTTTTGACCGATCGGGGTCACGGGACTTTGACACACCAGGGGTGGGCCGTCAGAGCCTTGTGACGTCCTTTCTTGGGTGCGTCAGAGTGGACGTATCCCTTCTTCTAACGCACCTGGGTAGGTCCGTTAGGGGTTGTGATGCCCTTTCTTGGGTGCATCAGAGTGGACGTATCCATTCTTCTAACGCACCTGGGTAGGTCCGTTAGGGGTTGTGACGCCCCGAGGGGTGTGCGTCACAACCTGTTTTGGTCTGTCTTCTAACGCACCAGGCTTGGTCCGTTAGAGACTGTGACGCCCCAGGATGGGTGCGCCACAGCCAGTTTTGCCCATTTCGTGTAACGCTCCTGTGTTGGACCGTTACAGTGCTGTGACGGCCTAGTTTTGGACCGTTATAGCTGTGACGGCCCAAAGATAGACCGCCAGGTACTGTGTTGTGCCGAAGTGGTTCTTCGTGCTTGCCGCTATCGTTTCGCGTTGTGTAGGTTCCTGGTCGACCCGGTTGGGACCCACTGGTCGACCTGTGGTCGCATGAATGTCCCAGACACGCCGAGGGTTCTATGTACATGTTTTGAAGGTGTCGGGAGGACCGTGCTATCTCGTTTAGCGTGCCCGTGGGTTTGAGAGTCCGGGTGACTCCTCGTGTTCCGGGCTTTGTGTTACGCTTGATCGAGTCACCGTGCGTCGGTGTGAGTGCGGCGAGGGTTCCCCGTACACCGTGAGTTTCTCCGGAAAGAGGTTTTCGAGTGGGCCATAGGTAGGGCCTGGGACTGCGAGTCCGGTTACCCAGCCTAGGGCTGGAGGGTTCCCGCTTTTCCCTGAGAATGGAATTCGTTTTGGCGGCCTGTGAGCTGCCTTGGGAACCGTGCTTCGGCGTTTCTGCGTGGCCGAGTGCGTGGCCCGTGGACTGTGAGTCCCGTTTCTTCTCCGACCGTGGTCACCGTGCGACGGTGCTGGTACGTGGGACAGTCCCCGTACTTCGTCGGGTTCGGACGTTATTTTCTGTTGACTTCAGAGTCTACTCCTTCAATGACCCTCCACTAGTCTTAGTGACGTGGCTGCGACGTGGAAATGGATCGACGGCAACTCCTGACGGCACGGACGGGAACGAATAGGTTGCTACCTCGCGCAGCTCGGCCTCACGTCGGACGGTCTCACACCGGACGACACTCAAACTCATAAGGAGAAAGAGGGAAGGAAATGCAAGAGGAGGGGAACTCTTCTTATGTACAAACCAAATCTTCATTCAATTCATCATATCACAATCCTTCGTAAGCCCCCTTTATATAGGGAAAGCCCATTACACTCATACCTTCACATTTTCATCTATTATATTTATACCCTAACCTAACAAGACAAACCCACCAACCCACTAATGACTTTGTGGGTTTTAGCAAAATTAAAATATAAATAACTTTTTGACCAGCCTTGCCTAATAAAACAAAAGTTAATACATGTAGTAAAACATGTATTTTACACACGTACAAATACTCAATACTCAAAGACATATAAATATACACAAGTATATCTACTCAGTATGCCGAGTCTTCGAGCGAGTCTCCGAGCCACAAGCTCGGTGTCGGGGTAATGCGGCGTCGGCTCAGAGTAGTGAGCCCGACAGTGGGCTCGGTGTCCCCACCAACCCTCCCGGGGAGGCTGGAACTCGACTCCATCAAGTAAGGGGGGACACTGCTGTGGTAGTGCTCCAGCAGATCTGGATCAAGGCGCTGGAGATCTTCCCGACTGATCCAAGAATCATCAGAAGGTGGGCGGTCCCGCCAGCAGACAAGGTAGCGCTGGTACACCCTGCTCCGTGTAGTGGTCAACTGCTCGTCCAGTATCCTCTCAATGTGCTCGCGCGGTACTCTCGAGACTGTGGGACGCACAGGGGTGGGCTCACTCGCAATGGGAGGAGAAGGCTCGAAAGGGTCACTGGAAATCGTTGTGGGTTCCGTGTAGGCCACCAGGTCTGCCACATTAAAAGTCGAGCTAATCTCATACTCGGGAGGTAAGTCCACAACATAAGCATTGGAGCCAATCTTCCGTAGAATTGGGAAGGGTCCATCACTACGCGCTTGCAACTTTTTAACGGCTCCCGAGGGGAGTCGTTCGGGTCGAACCCGTACCATAACCATGTCACCTTCTTGGAAGTCATGGTGACGCCTATGCGAATCAGCCAATTTTTTATAAGTTTCATTACTGAGGTTGATTTTCCTGCTAATTGACTCATGCAGACTCTTGACATGCTGTGCAAACTCCTCAGCTGACTTGGACATCCTAGACTTGAGGGGAAGGGGAATGAGATCCACAGGTTTCCTAGGTTTGTAGCCATGCACGACTTCAAATGGACTCATACCTATGGACCGATTGACCGAACTGTTGTATGCAAATTCGTCTCTGGGCAAAAAAAGATCCCAAGTGTCCGAATGATCCCCTACGAGATACCTCAAGAGATTCCCTAAACTCCTATTGACGACCTCTGTTTGCCCATCGATTTGTGGGTGATAGGCAGTGGAGAATTTGAGTTTGGTGCCAACTAGATGCCAAAGTGTCTTCCAGAAGTAACTAGTGAACCGGACATCTCAGTCAGACACGATGGTTTGGGGGAGACCATGCAGACGCACGACTTCATCAAAGAATAAATGGGCTACTCTAGATGCATCAGATGTTTTGGAACATGTAATGAAGTGGGCCATCTTAGAGAACCTATCAATGACAACAAAGATGGAATCATGCTTGTGAGCAGTGTGAGGTAAACCAAGGATAAAATCCATACTCACATCAACACATGGTCGATCAGGAACGGGGAGAGGAGTGTGGAGACCAGTGTTCTGTCTGACCTGTTTGGCCATCGTGCATGTCCTACACTGGGCTACAATCTTGGCCACATCTCTATTCAGGCCAGGCCAATAGAAGTGCTCCTCCACAGAATGGATGGTCTTGTTGCGGCCAAAGTGACCAGCAATACCTCCAGCATGCATTTCCCAACTCAGGAAGTCCCGAACAGAAGTCCTCGAGACACAGAGTTGCTGCCCTCGAAATAGAAAACCATCCTAGAGTAGATAGTCAAAAAATGCTGTCGAGGGTCCAGCGGACAGAGCAGAGTAGGCAGGGCCAAAATCAGGACACTCTCCATAGAGTTCCTTCATGCGGTCAAATCCCGTGACCTCTACCCAAACAGTGGAAAGAAGGGAGACCCTTCGACTCAAGGCGTCGGCCACCTTATTTTCCTTTCCAGCCTTATGCTTTAGGATAAATGTGAAAGACTTGAGGAATTCTACCCATCGACCATGCCTAGGGTTTAAGCCCTTCTGAGAGCTAAGGAATTTCAGAGCCTCGTGGTCCGAATATAAGATAAACTCGTGAGGTAAGAGATAGTGTCTCCAGTGTTTGAGGACTTGGACTACGGCATAACACTCCTTATCATAGGTGGAGTAACGAAGCTTTGCATCAGAAAGCTTCTCACTGAAATAAGTCACGGGGTGGCTTTCCTGGCTGAGCACTCCTCCTATTCCTACGCCAGATGCATCACAGGATATCTCGAAGACTTTGGAAAAGTCTGGCAGGCGGAGGACATGGACTTTAGTCATGAGCTCCTTTATGGCACGAAAAGCTTGGGAGGCGGCTTTGGTCCACTCAAAATTCCCCTTACAGATACAATCTGTAATGGGTGCCATAATGGTGCTAAAACCCTGAATGAAGCGTCTGTAGAAAGTGGCTAGCCTATGGAAACTTCGAACGTCATGGACATTCTGAGGCTCTGGCCAGTCTACTCTGGCTCGGACCTTGGATTGGTCCACAGACACTCCATGACTTGAAACTATAAATCTGAGAAAAGTGACCCGGTCTGTCATGAATTCACATTTAGCAAAGTTGACAAACAAGGTTTCTCTCCTCAAAGTCTCACAAACTTCCCTCAAATGGTGGATGTGATCCTGAGGGTTGTGGCTATAGATGAGAATGTCGTCAAAGTAGACGACAACAAAGCGACCAATGAGAGGACGAAGGGCTTTTGTCATAAGCCTCATGAAAGTGCTGGGGGTGTTGGATAGCCCAAACGGCATGACAAGCCACTCATAAAGACCTTCTTTTGTTTTGAAGGCTATCTTCCACTCATCCCCTGGTCGAATCTGGACCTGGTGGTAGCCACTTTTCAAGTCAATCTTGGAAAAGATGGTGGCTCCACTCATCATGTCAAGCATGTCATCAAGACGGGGAATGTGAAATCTGTACTTGACAGTGATTTTGTTGATGGCGCGACTGTCAACACACATCCGCCAGGTGCCATCTTTCTTTGGTGTGAGCAAGGCAGGAACAGCACATGGGCTCTTGCTCACCCTGAGGAAGCCCTTTTGAATAAGGTCCTCAACAATTCGTTGGAGCTCAGCATGCTCTCTGGGGTTTAATCTGTACTGGGGAAGGTTGGGTAGGGTGGACCCAGGGACAAGATCAATGGCGTGTTGAACATCACGCATGGGAGGGAGTGTCGAAGGCAAGTCTTCCGGGAAGATGTCTTGGAAGTCCTGCAGGATTGCCTGTACTTCAGGTGGGACGGAGACCTGGGACTCCTCAGGGGTAATGGTGACGATAACAGCCCAAACAGGGGCACCCTCGGTAACCTCTCTATTCATCTCACGAACACCTATGAAGTTAAGGCGTCTAATCGGGTCGTGGTCAACCTTAGGGGCCTTAGGGATGGATATGACAGGTGTAGGAGAGGAGGGAATGAGAAGCTTCCCTTTAGTGGGGGTTGGGACATTCTCCTGAATTTTGGGGGATGCAGCGGGTGTGGAGGTAGGACTCTTTCCCGTGGCCACCTTTGGGGGTGTCGGGCACAACTGAATCCTCTTTCCATTGTGGGAGAAGGAACACTGATTGGACCGACCGAATGTAGTAAGGTCTACATCGTAGATCCATGGCCGTCCTAGGATGATGCTCACGACCTTCATAGGCACTATATCGCATAGGATTTATCCTTGGTAGGACTGGAACTGGATGGGAATGACACATGTAGTGGTGACTGGGATAGATGTGTCGTCAACCCAAGTCACGTTGTATGGCCTCGGATGAGGATGGGTAGGTAGACCTAGACGGGAGATAAAGTCTGAAGAGACTGCATTGATACAGCTCTCGTTGTCAAAGATCACCTTCTAGGGTTGAGATTTGACCATGATGTAGGTTTGGAAGATAGAAGTTCGACGCCAGTCGTCATCCTGCGGGTGTGCGAGCATGCAGCGAACTACACCAAACCGTCCATAGTCATAACTCTCAGTAATATTTCCCACTTACACGTACTCGACATGCGTGCTATCAAATCCCTCATCTAATTCCTCAAACTGGGCAATGAGATCAGGGTCAGGCTCATATCTCTCAAGGGGTTCTTCATCCTGAGGTGGAAACTCCACAGGCTGGGGTCGGTGATGACTAAGGCTCGGGTAGGGCAGTTGGAGGCAATATGCCCTAGGTTATGGAACCTAAAGCATGGGACTCCCGAGACAGGGGCTGGTTGGGAGGAGGTGCTAGGGATGACTCCCTTTCCCTTGTCATCTCTCCTCTTAACTGGTGGAGTATACTCCTGCCTAGGCACAGCAGCGGGTGCAGGTAAGGGGTTCCGTGGGAAAGGAGCAGTGGGGGCAACGCCCCTAAGTGGGGTAGTAGTGGGGACATAGGAGGTGGAGGGGCCATGCCTCTCAGAGTAGCGGACCATGGGGTTTCGGGATGCAGGTTGGCGGTAGGTGGGGACCCGAGGCAAGACCACCTTTTGAAATCGCTCGACGTCCCGAGCAACCTGATAGGCATGCTCGAGACTGTTAACTTCCCGTAGGAACAGCTCCCGCTGTATGCTCACGTGTAAGCCAGCCCTAAACCGCGAGAGGGTGACGGAGACATCCTCCATGACTCGACTTCGAAGGAAGAAGTCATCAAATTTGACGATGTACTCGTCTACGGACTTTCCATCTTGGGTGAGTTTCTGCGATTGGTTTAAAAGACGTTGATGGTAGGAAGGTGGCAGATACTTTTCTCTCAATTTCTCCTTCATTTCTTCCCACGTGCTTATAGGCTCCTCCCGTCTCCTGGCTAGGAGATTTTCAACGTTACACCAGTAAGTTTTGGCTTGGCCTAGGAGTTTCATTTTGGCAAATCTCACCATTGTGACAGGGGTCATGCGGCGATGCCAATCAAAATATTGGTCCATCCCGATCTCCCAATCAAGGTATGTAGCGGGGTTGAGGGACCCATCAAAATTTAGAGCGTCAATCTTGACGTTCCGTAGGATGATATCTTCATCGTCGTGGTCTCTCTCTCGAGGCGCACGGGCCTCTTGCTCTCTACCTTGGGGAGCCTGATTCGGGCGGGATTGCTCCCTTTCCTCCCTAGGATTGGCTACGGGATCACCGTGGCCATTCACTCGTCCTTCCTCTCCCTTCAGTTGATTCTCTAAGGCTCGGATCCTCTCATCTAGTTCCGCTCGTAGTTGGCCTATGGATTCTCCAAAGCGGGCCACGAGATTATGCTCGAGCTGGACTAGCATAGCAGTCACGCTCTTTTGATCTATAGGTAGCGTTGAGGGGCACTCTAGACGGCCGGATGAATTCCTTGACCAACGTGGCATGCACGACCTCGGACCTAGATGATACAATCATAGGACCGAAAATTAGCAAGCTATAGACCCGAATTGTGATTGGCTAATATGCAGGGGGTCAACTTAAAGGGACCGATCAAGGAGAGTTGCTCGCCCGTAGGCGAAGTAGTTGTGGAATTATCTCCTGACAATGAGGGTGCTCTAAAGCAGTAGTCTAGGGCCTAAAGGACGGGTACAAGCAAGCTCTCTCTCACCGTCCACAGCGATGCACTCAAAAGACTAGCTACATGGATCGGGCTCTCGCTCACCTCGTCGCGCGGCAAATGATAAGGATACTAAAGAAGCAAGTGATTTGGAGCACGTACCTAGCTGACTGAGAAGTCAAGCCCCGACCGGAGACGAAGGTGAGCGGGGACGTGTGTGCCCGCACGGCGTCGAAGAAGCTTCACTGGTTACAAAGAATTCACTCCTCGCAGGGATGTTACAATTATTACAAAATCGTTTTAAAATTTCCCGCGCAGGGGAACAAATCAATCTAAAATTTTCTCCGTGTAGGGAGACTCTCGCGTATGCACGTTCCGTAATCTACGGATCTTCTGTCGACATCCGGACGACTCAGACACGGGCCGAGCCGTAATAATGGACTCGGGTACCACAAGAAATAATAAGTTAAACATATATAATATATATATATGATTATATATATCGTAAATATATATATTATATATATTTAACTTATTTTCAAAAACCTCTTTTTTTAATCCAATAATATGTATATATATATATATATATATATATATATATATAACACATTTTTTTCAACCTTCTTTTCTTTCTTTCAAACCTTTCCTAGTCCACCTGCGCAATTTACGGCTAGCAGGTGAGCCTGTTGGGCGGCCGGGTGGTCAGCCCAGGTGGGCTCGTGGGCCAGGGGCGGAGCGAGCAGAGGGGGAGTGGGCAGCGCTCGGGCGTGGTCAGGCGCGCTCGGGCGCGTGTGGTGCCTGGGCGCGCTCGGGCGCGCTCGCGAGCGAGCGCCAGCGCGGCCAAGGTGGGCAGCAGGGGCGCGGGCGCGCAGCGCGCGCAGGCGGGGCGGGTCGGTAGTGGCCGGGCGCTAGGCGGAGCGGTGGCGCGGGTCGGGTGCGCGCTGGGCGCGACGCGGGCGCGTGGGCGCGGGCCCCGGCGGGCGCACGCTGTGGCAGCGGTGGGCGCAGGCGGCCCCGCGACAGCGGGCGCACGCGGTGGCGCAGCGGCGGTGGCGGCGGGCGGGGGCCGGCTGGAGCGGGCGACGGCCGGACGTGGTGGCGTGCGGCGGTGGAGCCCCTGGCCGTTTCGGCCGTGGGGTTTTGAAGGGGGGGCGCGGGCGACGAGGCCGGCCCCCATGCGAATGCGCTCTTCTTTTCTTTTCTTTTTTTGTTTTTTTCACTACCTTCGAGAGAGAGCAGAGAGATAAACCGAGAGAGAGAGAGAGAGAGAGGGGGGTAAAAAAAAATTTCCTTTTTTTTTCTTCTTCGCAACCAACAGAACTAGATCACTCTTCTCTCTTTTTTTCTCTCTTTTTTTCTAGCAATCTAGAGAGAGAAAGATCGACGACGGGGACATCGGGGTCGAGGGAGGCGTCGTGTTAGGCTCTGATACCAAATCTGACGCGGCGGCGACGTGAAAATGGATCGACGGCAACTCCTGACGGCACGGACGGGAACGGATAGGTTGCTACCTCGCGTAGCTCGGCCTCACGTCGGACGGTCTCACACCGAGCGACACTCAAACTCACAAGGAGAAAGAGGGAAGAAAATGCAAGAGGAGGGGAACTCTTCATACGTACAAACCAAAGCTTCATTCAATTCATCATATCACAATCCTTCGTAAGCCCCTTTTATATAGGGAAAGCCCATTACACTCATACCTTCACATTTTCATCTATTATATTTATACCATAGCCTAACAAGACAAACCCACCAACCCACTAATGACTTTCTGGGTTTTAACAAAATTAAAATATAAATAACTTTTTGACCAGCCTTGCCTAATAAAACAAAAGTGAATACATGTAGTAAAACATGTATTTTACACACGTACAAATACTCAATACTCAAAGGCATATAAATACACACAAGTATATCTACTCAGTATGTCGAGTCTTCTAGCGAGTCTCCGAGCCACAAGCTCGGTGTCGAAGTAGTGCAGCGTCGGCTCCGTGTAGTGGGCCCGGTAGTGGGCTCGGTGTCCCCACCACTGTGGACACCAAAAATTGCACGCACAGATATCCTGCTCGGCCCAGCATCAACAACGGCACCGAGTGAAGAAACCCCGGAGAGACTAGTCACCCAGACTCCCCAAATATGCACACTGCCGTGAAGCCGTCTCCAGAGTCACGACAGTGAAGAGAAATCAACCACCAAGAGCCCCACAATCCATGGGCCTCGAAGAAAATCAAACGGGCCACAACTCGTGCTCACAACGGGCTCAAAACTGCCCATTTAGCCATTCAACGGCACGCCCAAGGCCCTTCAGCAGCACGCCACTGGCCCCTCTCAGCGGCAAGCCCTCGGCCTTCAGCGGCACACCCCCAACGCCCTTCAGCGGCACGCCCTGTAGGCCTTCAACGGCACGCCCCAATGGCCTTCAGCGACACGCCCTGCAAGCCTTCAACGGCACGCCCCATGTGCCTTCAACGGCACACTATTTCAAGCCTTCAACGTACAAATAGCCCCTTTTATATAGGGAAAGCCCATTACACTCATACCTTCACATTTTCATCTATTATATTTATACCATAGCCTAACAAGATAAACCCACCAACCCACTAATGACTTTCTGGGTTTTAACAAAATTAAAATATAAATAACTTTTTGACCAGCCTTGCCTAATAAAACAAAAGTGAATACATGTAGTAAAACATGTATTTTACACACGTACAAATACTCAATACTCAAAGGCATATAAATACACACAAGTATATCTACTCAGTATGTCGAGTCTTCCAGCGAGTCTCCGAGCCACAAGCTCGGTGTCAGAGTAGTGAGGCGTCGGCTCCGTGTAGTGGGCCCGGCAGTGGGCTCGGTGTCCCCACCACTATGGACACCAAAAATTGCACGCACAGATATCCTGCTCGGCCCAGCATCAACAACGGCACCGAGTGAAGAAACCCCGGAGAGACTAGTCACCCAGACTCCCCAAATATGCACACTACCGTGAAGCCGTCTCCAGAGTCACGACAATGAAGAGAAATCAACCACCAAGAGCCCCACAATCCATGGGCCTCGAAGAAAATCAAACGGGCCACAACTCGAGCTCACAACGGGCTCAAAACTGCCCATTTAGCCATTCAACGGCACGCCCAAGGCCCTTCAGCAGCACGCCACTGGTCCCTCTCAGCGGCAAGCCCTTGGCCTTCAGCGGCACACCCCCAACGCCCTTCAGCGGCACGCCCTGTAGGCCTTCAACGGCACGCCCCAATGGCCTTCAATGGCACGCCCTGCAAGCCTTCAACGGCACACTATTTCGGGCCTTCAACGGCACACTATTTTGAGCCTTCCACGGCACACTATTTCAAGCCTTCAACGGCACACTATTTCGAGTCTTCCACGGCACACTATTTCAAGCCTTCCACGGCACACTATTTCAAGCCTTCAACGGCACACTATTTCGAGCCTTCCACGGCACATTATTTCAAGCCTTCCACGGCACACTATTTCAAGCCTTCAACGGCACACTACTTCAAGCATCCAACGGCACACTATTTCAAGCCTTACACTATTTCAGGCCCTCCAACGGCACGCTTGGGCAGCCCTTCAGCGGCACGCTTGGGCAGCCCTTCAGCGGCACGGCCTTTGGCCCTCCCAGCGGCACACTTCTTGAGCCCGCCAGCGGCACAGCGTGAAGGCTTTTCAACGGCCGAGCGACGTGGCGCCCATACCCTACGCATCCTTGGCGCGCAGTGAGCTGTCCGAGGTGTCAACCAAAGGTTGGGCCACGCAGGCTACTCCCCTGACATCCATGATGGGGGAAGTCAAACCCCATCATGACCAGTCGCTTCCCGCCTCCGACTGCCGTGCTCCAGGGCTCCCGCTGCTGGGAGTATAAAACCACTCCCATTCTGGCGAAGAAAAGGGGGAGAGACACGGAGAAGAGACGCACGGGTAGAGACGAATAGACGGAGTTGCATACGAGAAGAAGAAGAAGAGAGAAGAAAAGGGAGAGGCTCCGGCGTGGAGTCTACCGACAGCCACCAGGCAACGAGAAGAGAGTAAGAGAGAGAGAGGGCTTGATGTAGTAGGGGAAGGTGGGGGAAAGAGCAGTGGACGATCGTCCCTGCTTCGATCCCCAACACCTCCCCCTCTCTTTGTTCTTTGTTTTCCCACCTCTCCGTTCTTTCGTTCTTTAGTTTTCTTTCTTGCCCATACCCTTAGCTCGGGCATGCTTTGTGATGTACACGGGTGGCTACGGCCCTTTGTCTCCCCATTAATAAGATCTTCCCCCCCTCAGTGGGTTTTCTCTTTGTCTCGTTGTTTTGGACCACAATGCGTTTGGTCGTCTTTCCCTTCGCTTCCCGGCCCGTAAAGCCCAGTGCCTTCACCTGTGTCTGCCCCTTTGAACCGTTTTCCCCCTTGCCGAAAGTCCCTGTGGGTTTGATCGGCCTAACACCCTTCCCCTTTAACAGGCCAACCCCATTTGGAGCCCTGTCTGGTGCACCTGCACTTTCCTCCAGCGGCACACCCTTCCGGTACCTTGGCCGGCACACCCATAGCAGCCCCCAGCGGTACGCCTCCCCCTTGGTGCCTCAGCGGCACGCCTGGGCTCTCCCTAGCCCGGTACACCCCTCAGGCACCCTGTGCTCGTTCTTGGCCGGTACGCCTTGGCTAACCCCCAGTCCACCCTGTCCAGGCTTAGAAGTCTTCGGTTCGCTGTTTTCCCGTGTTTTCCAAAGTTTTATTAAGGTGTTGCCGCCCTCGGGCGCCCACCTCTAGTTGTCGGGTTCCGCCACTCCATGTGGGCGCGTTCCCATTATCTCCCTTACGCTCGGGTCAAGGGGAGATGCTGCCGAATTTTTGATAGAAAATAACGAGACGTTAAAAGGCAAAAGGATGCAACAAACGAATGGGATAATAAATACATATCAAAAGACAATAGAACCATCAAACGAATAGAACAACGACAGATTGTAAGAAGGAGGAAAGACTTGTATAAAACTACTCAAGACTCAAAGAAAAGAAGAAAAGAAAAGCCTTAAAAACAAGTAGCAGAGGAGTGGGCCTTCGTCGGTACGCCTGTTCCAGCCTTCACCGATACACCTGGTCAACCCTCCAGCGGCACACCCTATCAGCCCTTCAACGACACACCTGCTTGGCTCCACACCGGCACACTCTTCCTCACCCACTCACCCTCTCGCCGGCACACACTCCATTCCCCCCTCACCGGTACACTCTCACCCTCTCACCGGCACACACTCCATTCCCCCCCCCCCCACCGGTACACTCTCTCCCTCACCATCACACTCTCTCCCCCTCACCGGTACACCCTCTGTCTCTCCCTCATCTATCTCCCTGTCTCACCTCTTCTTCCACCGTCTCCCTGAAGCGGACCATAACGTGTAGACTTGGCAGATTCATGCACGAACACAGCAATGAGCAATGTACAAACTTTGCGTGAGGAATTGTATAAATGCAAACAGTGAAGTATGGCCAATGTGTAGACTTTGCGCTACGATATATAGACTTTGAACTGCAGCCAATGGCCAACGTATAGACTTTGAGCTGCAATGTACAGACTTTGAGCTGCAATGTATAGACTTTGAGCTGGCCAACGTACAGACTGTGGGTTGGCCAACGTATAGACTTTGAACTGCAGCCAATGGACAACGTATAGACTTCGAGCTGCAATGTACAGACTTTGAACTGCAGCCAAGGGACAATGTATAGACTTTGAGTTGAACAATGTATAGACTTTGAGTTGGCCAATGTACAGACTTTGGGCCGGCCAATGTATAGACTTTGAACTGCAGCCAATGGACAACGTATAGACTTTGAGCTACAACGTACAGACTTTGAGCTGCAATGTATAGACTTTATGCTGGCCAATGTATAGACTTTGAGCTGATGAATGCTGGCCAATGTATAGACTTTGAGCTGCAACGTGTAGACTTTGGGGTTATCAAGGTATAGACTTCGAGCTGCAGCCAACAGACAATGTATAGAATTTGAACTGCAGCCAATGGACAATGTATAGACTTTGAGCTGAGCAATGCATAGACTTTGAGTTGGCCAATGTACAGACTTTGGGCCGGCCAATGTATAGACTTTGAACTACAGCCAATGGACAACGTATAGACTTTGAGCTGCAACGTACAGACTTTGAGCTGCAATGTATAGACTTTATGCTGGCCAATGTACAGACTTTGAGCTGATGAATGATGGCCAATGTATAGACTTTGAGCTGCAACATATAGACTTTGGGGTTATCAATGTATAGACTTCGAGCTGCAGCCAACAGACAATGTATAGACTTTGAACTGCAGCCAATGGACAATGTATAGACTTTGAGCCGCAATGTACAGACTTTAGACTAAAGGACGTATAGACTTTGTGTGCTGGTTGAATAGACAATGTATAGACTTTAGGCTGAGGAACGTACAGACTTTATGTTATCCCCCTCCTTCACCGACACACTCTCCAGCCATCGCCTGTGGACACCAATAAACGAATAAACCAACAAGAGAATAACAGGTGAAAAAAGTGCGTCCACATCGCCCCAGCAGTACACTTCCTTCAGGCCTTCACCGGTACGCCCTCCTCAAGCCCTTCAACGGCACACGTCTCCAGCCCTTCGTCGGCACGCTTTTCTGCCTACCTTCCTTCAGCGGTACACCCCCCTTTAGCCCCCTTTTTAACCCGCCAAGGGTCAACTCTTATATATATATGTATATATATATATATATATATATATATATATATATATAATACATGAATACACATATATATGTATATATAGGCATATAATGGCAGCACTGACAAGCTAATAAAAATCATGATGAATAAATAAACATGAACATATCCGTATAAAAAAAATGACGAATGAAATAAGTGACAATAATAATAATAATAATAAAAAGGGTAATAATGACAATAAGCAAGATAAGGGAAATCACCCGGAATAGATACGGAAAGAGGAATAAGCAACGGAGTAACAAGAACAATAATGATAAAACAATATAAGGTATTAATAATTCCACATTGCAGCCCCGTCTCCCCCGCGACCCGGCGTTGAAGGAACAATAATGTGGCCCTCGTAGGCCGGGCCCGGGCCCTGGGAGTCATCCCGAAATGGTCTTGGCCCGACCTTGCTTCGGGCCGATATTCTGATTAAACCGGACTCGTTTCTCAGGCCGGATCCCTTCCGAGCCGCTACTAAAATTGCCGCATGTTCGGCAGACATTTGAACGAGTTCACCTCGATTTTCGCCGCATTTCTATTACAGACCTGTGTCCGAACATGAAAAGGCCCGTGAATGATCGACATGGCCGATGGCTCCCATCCCGACATGGTCGTAATCCGGCATTGCTCCGGGCCAATAGTTCATCAATTCCAACCAGCTCCTATTGGGATTCGTTCCCGCTATTTCATTGAAACTGCCGCGAGCTCGACATATATTGGTATGGGGTTGTTTCCATCTGCGCCACACCTTCAATACGGACCTTTTGTCCAAATATAAAGTGGTCCGTGAGTGACCGACAAAAATCGGAATAGAACGAGATGGCTCCCGCCATCCCCGGACCCTTTGCATGGGAATATCAACAAGGCCTCGGTGGGCCACGTCTAGACCTCGGGCTTGTCCCGATTATGGTCATTGTATGACTCATATCCTCGGCCTATAGCTCTCTCCCTTCGAACACATTTTGATTTTTGGAATCTAGTCCCGGGACTCTTCTCCGTTGCCCTCCGGCACCGAAATCATTAATGATGCCCACGCAAGCCCCGTTTGGACCGCGGGAGGCGCCCCCGGTATGGTCCCGACTCGATCTCGCACCGGGCCAATAAATTCGCTAGTTTCCTGCTACACTAACCGAGATTTAACCGAATGTTTCCAGTGTCTCGGAATAATGTATTTGCCGTATCATAGCATACATATGTTCCAGGTCCTCCTGCGACGATTATGATATTCTCAAGCCGGACACCCGTCCGAATATTAAACGGTCTCCCGAATGACCGACACGTTTCGAACTTCCGCTTCCCTAGACACAGGGCTTTTCCGCCGATTCAAGGGATATTCCCTCGTTGCCCCTTGGCACCGGAAATATTAATGACGCTCATGCAAGTCTTGTTTCGACCGCGGGGGGAGGGGGGGGCACCGCAGTACGGTCGCAGCTTGCTCTTGCACCGGGCCAACAGATTTACTGGTTTTTGACCGCTCCAACTGAGGCTCAGCCGAATGTTTTCCGCTCTTCCGAACAATAAATTTGCCGCACCTCGGCATACATGCGTTCCGGTTTTTCTGCGATAACCGCTATTTTCTCGAGCTGGACATTCGTCCGAACATTAAATGGTCAGTACACGACCGACATGACCGCGAATGGTTTTCTTCTCGCCCTCGTGTGAGGATTTCAATACCTCGTAATAGACCTTTCATGCAATTAATTTATTGGCCATGAGGCCCTGAACTCCGGCGATTAATCAAGGGTGTTCCCTCGTATGGGGGATGTAAATGACGCCGTGACCTTTATGGCGCGGCGGGTTTTGGTCCCGACACGAACCACACAATCGTCTGACCGAGTCAGATCGAGCGCACCATGGGCTCTTCGGAGCCCGAATAAATTGTCACTTCGGTGACTGGCACGCCTGCGCACTTAATAGACGAACCACCTGAATGATCGAATTTTAGTGCGTCCACAAGTCTGGCACGCCCGGTGGGACTTAAACTACCCTTCATCACTTCGCCGGGATTCAGGGCCTTATGGCCCCCTAATAAACGATGTTTACCTGCTTTGATGAATTGCAGGTGCTGTCTTCGCCAGCCCTATGGGGAGAAAATACAGACTCGATGTAGCTGCCTTCGCGGCCTCGAGGACGATGCTTCGAAGCATATGCAGCTTCCAGGAATCATGGGGGCTGTTATAAAAAAAAAGGAGAAGAGAAAGAGAAGAGAAGGGAGGGGAAATCAAGCCCCCCGTTTCCCTCAAGAAGAAAAAGAAGAAAAGAAGAAAAGAAGAAAAGAAGAAAAGAAGAAAAGAAGAAGAGAAGAAGAAAGGAAAAGAAAAAAAAAGAGAAGAGAAGAAGGGACAAAAAAAAGAAGAGAAAGAAGAAAAGAAGAAAAGTCGGCCAGCATCGCCGACCAAAAGAGCAAGAAGAAACCCGACATCCCGCCCGACTCTAGGAGGCTCCGAGTCCGTGGTGTAATGACCCTGCCCGTTCCTCCTCCCTGTTGCCTCCATCCGGCACAAAACGGCCCCCGAGTGGTTGTTAAAAGACCCAGCGAGCCACAATTGTAGCTTGGTGAATGGTTGCCCGCTGTGGGGAATGCTTTATAGCAATGAGGCCAAGCACGGCCACCACTCCAGAAGAGAGCATGCACATACCCCGTCATGGGGGATGAGAAGAAGATATATACCCTGCTACGGGGGCATAGGAGGTAAAAAAAGGAAATACACCCCATTCCGAGGGGCACATGAAGAGAGTCCGCCGCGACTAACGGGCACACAAAGCAAAAGCTACACCCCGGCTTCGGGGCATTTGAAGAAAAATCCGCCCTGACCTGGGGACATAAGAAGAAATAGAATTGCACCCTGGCTTAGGGGCATTTGAAGAAGAAATACACCCCCATATGGGGGCACATGAAGCAAAAGATATATCCCGCCATGGGGGCATGAAAAGAAAAGAATTCACCCCGGCCTGGGGACACATAAAAAGAGAAACTCACCTTGGCTCAGGGGCATATGAAGAAGAAACGTACCCCGGCCTGGAGGCATAAGAAATAAAAGCACACCCCATGCTAGGGGCATATGGACAGGAATGCACCTCGCCTTGAGGGGCGCAAAAAGTATAAGAACACACCCTAGCTTAGGAGCGTTTGAAGAAGAAACATACCCCGTCAGGGGACACAGAAGTCATGAAGAATACGCCCCGGCTTAAGGGCATTTGAAGAAGTCCCATCCCGCCTCGGGAGCATGAGAAGTAGCAAGAATACACCCCGGCCTAGGGGTATTTGAAGAAGAAATATACCCCGCCTGGGGGCATAGAAGCCGTAAAGAACATGCCCCGGCTTAAGGGCATTTGAAGAAGTCACATCCCGCCTCGGGAGCATGAGAAGCAGCAAGAATACACCCCGGCCTAGGGGTATTTGAAGAAGAAATATACCCCGCCTGGGGGCATAGAAGCCGTAAAGAACACGCCTCGGCTCAGGGGCATTTGAAGAAGCTACATCCTGCCTTGGGAGTATAAGAAGAAAAGAGTCCACCCCATCTTGGGGGTATTTGAAGAAGAAACACACCCCGCTATGGGGGCATAGAAGCCATAAAGAATACGCCCCGGCTTAGGGGTATTTGAAGAAGAAGGATACCCCGCCTCGGGGGACATTGCAAGCAGCGATACACCCTGCTAGGGCGCACAGGAAGCAAACCACACCCCACTCCTGGGGACATATAAAGAGAGTACACCCCACCATAGGGGCACATGAAGAGAATCTACCCCGACTTGGGGGTACATGAAGCAACAAAGAATACACCTCGCCTTAGGGGAATCTGAAGAAAAAAGCATACACCCCACCCTTGTGGGGCACAAGAAGCAAAACACACCCCGCCTTGGGGGGGCATATGAAGCCAAGAATCACACCCCGTCTTGGGGGTACTTGAATAAGAAGCATATCTCGCCTCGAGGGCCTAGAAGCTATAAAGAACACGCCCCAACTCAGGGGCATATGAAGAGAAGTCCACCCCAGCTTAGGGGTATTTGAAGAAGAGACAAACCCCGCCAGTGGGGACATAGAAGCCGTAAAGAACACGCCTCGGCTCAGGGGCATTTGAAAAAGCTGCATCCTGCCTTGGGAGTATAAGAAGAAAAGAGTCCACCCCGGCTTAGGGGCATCTGAAGAAGGAATACATCCCGGTCTCGGGGTCCATGAAGCAACATATATCCCCTCCCCCCCCGGGGGGGGCATCTGAAGCAAAACAAACAACATTCTCCGGCTTAGGGGGAGCATATGAAGAAAGGAATACACCCCGATATGGGAGCACATAAGCAAATAAGAAGAGTTCACCCCGCCTCGGGGGCAGAAGAAGCAAGAATTACACCCCGCCCTGGGGGCATATAAAGCAACATACGCCCCACCTGGGGGCATAGAAGCCTTGAAAAATACGTCCCGCCTGGGGGCACAGAGGCAAAGAGGCAAAACACACCCCTCAGGGGGATGCATACCAAATAAAGCTACACCCCAACCTGGGGGCACGTTAAGAGAAATACACCCCAGCGTGGAAGCATTAATGAGGAAAGAAGAGCAGAATAAAGAAAAAGACACGCACGAGGTAGACGTGGTCTTCGAGCCCGCCTCATCACACAAAAGAAAAGAAGAAAAAGAAGAAAAGACACATGAGGCAGACGTGGTCTTCGAGCCCGCCTCATCACGTAAAAGAAGAGAAGAAAAGGAAGAAGAGACACATGAGGCAGACGTGGTCCCTGAACCCGTCTATTCATATAAAAGAAGAAGAGTAGAACCAAAAGAAGACACATGAGGCAGACGTGGTCTTCGAGCCCGCCTCATCACATAAAAGAAGAGAAGGAAAGAAAGAATGCACATGAGGCGAACACGGTCTCTGCACCTGCCTCTCTACAAAAGAAGAAAAAAAAAGAGAAAGAGTCACGAGACGAACATGGTCTCTACACCTGCCTCTCTACAAAAGAAGAAGAGAAGAAAAAAAAAAGAGAGTCACGAAGCAGACGCGGTCTTTGCACCCGCCTCTCCATATATAAAAGAAGAAGAGAAGAAGAGAAAGAACGGTCACGGGACGAACACGTTCCTTGAACCCGCCTCCCCATAAAAGAAGAAGGGAAGAAGAGAAAGAACAGTCACGAGGCGAACATGGTCCTTGCACCTGCCTCTCCATAAAAGAAGAAGAGAAGAAAAGAAAGAAGTGATCACAAGGCAAACATGGTCTTTGCACCGGCCTCTCCATAAAAGAAGAAGAGAAGAAGAGAGAACAGTCACGGGGCTCTGCACCTGCCTCTCTACAAAAGAAGAAGAGAAGAGAAAAAAAGAGACACGAGGCAAACATGGTCTTCGCGCCTGCCTCTCCACAAAAGAAGAAGAGAAAAAAAAGAGACACGAGGCAGACATGGTCTTCGAACCCGTCGCCTCACACAAAGAAGAAGAAATAAAAAGGGACATGAGACAGACATGGTCTTCGAACCCGCCGCTTCATGAATCCTTCTCCTCGGCTCCCGTACCCTGCTACCCGATGCCCTTCGGCTCAGCCGTGTCGGCCAAGACCCACTATCAGGATTGATCCACCCATCCCACCGCGCTCTCTAATATCTTTTCAGCTCTTGCAGCCCACTTCCCAATATCTTTGGCTCTTGCAGCCTGCTTCTCAGAATTCGGCCTTTACGGCCTGCTTCCCAGAATTCGGCCTTCACGGCCCGCTTCCCATAATTGCGGCTCCTGCGGCCCGCTCCCCAATTTTGACTCTTGTAGCCTGCTCCCCCGATTTGGCTTCCGTAGCCTGCTTCCCAAAATTTCAACTATTGCAGCCCGCTTCCCAATATCTTTGGCTCTTGCAGCCTGCTTCGCAGAATTCGACCTTTGCGGCCCGCTTCCCATAATTGCGGCTCCTGCAACCCGCTCCCCAATTTTGGCTATTGTAGCCTGCTCCCCTGATTTGGCTTCCGTAGCCTGCTGCCCACAATCTCGGCTCTTGCAGCTCACTTCCCAATATCTTTGGCTCTTGCAGCCTGCTTCTCAGAATTCGGCCTTTACGGCCTGCTTCCCAGAATTCGGCTCTTGCAGCCCGCTTCCCAACTTTGGCTCTCGCAGCCTGCTTACCTTTGGCCCTCGTGGCCTGCTTCCCAACCTTGGCTCTTGCAGCCTGCTTCCCCTTGGCTTTTGTGGCCTGCTCCCCAACTTTGGCTCTCGCAGCCTGCTTACCTTTGACCCTCGTGGCCTGCTTCCCCAACGTTGGCTCTTGCAGCCTGCTTCCCTTTGGCTTTTATAGCATGCTTCCCAATTCTGGCTCTCGTAGCCTGCTTCCCCTTGGCTTTTATGGCCTGCTCCCCAACTTTGGCTCTCGCAGCATGCTTACCTTCGGCCCTCGTGGCCTGCTTCCCAACCTTGGCTCTTGCAGCCTGCTTCCCCATGGCTTTTATGGCCAGCTCGTCGACTCTGGCTCTCGTAGCATGCTTCCCTTTGGCCTTCGTGGCCTGCTTCCCAAGTCCGGCACTCGTAGCCTGCTTCCCAGGATTCGGCCTTCGCGGCCCGCTTCCCATAACTTCGGCTCTTGCAGCCCGCTTCCCAATTTCGGCCCTTATGGCCCGCTCCCCTAATGTCCCTTGGGTTCTATAGCCTGCTGCCCTAATACCCTTTCAGCCGTTCGTGGTCTGCTTCTCTAATACCCTTACTACCACTACACTTATACGTAACAACAATATTTTCTTATGCAAAAATAAACACAAAAAAAATAACAAAACAGACACACAAAAAGAAAAACAAAAACAAAAAAAGAGAATGCATGATTACCCTTCTTGCATGTTTGCTTAATATAGAATAATACACCTCCTTGGAATTTTCTAGGACCGCATTTCCTTGCTAAATAATGCTGCCCCGATTCCGGATGCACGGGCGTCACGGCACGCACTCGAAGGGAACCCAATTATGGCAGGTGCACACGTCAAGGGGAAGAGTCATGGCTGAATCGCTAAGCCCAACTCACAAAATAAACCTGAGGCAACCCTCCCACACTTAGCACTTAATGTGTTCAATAGCTTTCAACCATAGGGATTGCCCGAATTCCTTCTTAGCACTCTACGGAGACTTAAATTCCTGCACTCGCGTGAAAGGTAATCGTGAGGAAAAAGCTGCCTACCCCCACTGTAAAACAAAAAAAAAATAAAAAAAGAGAGAGAAAGAAAAAAATGATGCAAAAAGAGAGAGAGAGAGAAACGTGAATCCGAGTAGCCGGGAATCCCCATTGAGACACATGAGGAGACTCGCACGAAATGGTGAAGCGAATTACAATAAGGATGAAACCTATTAGCCGGGAATCCCCATTGAGACATATGAGGAAACTCGCGTCAAACGGTGGAATCCGTAATAGAATCATAATAAGGACGAATCTTAGTAGCCGGGAATCCCCATTGAGACACATGAGGAGACTTGTGTCGAACCGTGAAATCCGCTACCAAAATAAACAAGTGGGGGCTATTTGAAGCTACCGAAAGTTGAAAGCTTGGAACTAATGTGTAGGCGCTAGAGTGATCCTCGAGTGTCACCAGGAAAACCTGCATATCCCTATGGTTAGGGCTCTTTGTTCACACATTTGTACCGCCACGCCACAGAGAATTGCCTCGGGTGAAATGCGTGAATTAAGGCTATGCATGCAAGACGTGCGATATCCTCTTGACGGGTGCACCACCCCTCAATTGTGCCTCATGACTCGCACCGTGTCTGCGAATTATGGGCGATGTCTCTATCCCATCCCCTATAGAGGGAGCTATCACATACGTATATTTATGTTATGTCTGCTAATGAATGCATGCATGCTTGAAAAAAAAATAATAACAAAAAAATAAATAAATAATAATAATGTGTGTATACAGTAAAATCAATTTCGGCTATCGCAGCCTGTTTTACCAGCTCTGGCTCGTAGAGCCCAATCTTGACCACCCATGGCCTACCTCTTGCCCTCGCAGCTCGTTAATCTCCCAACTCCGGCTTCTGTAATCCGCTTCCCCGATTCGGTTTTCACGGCTCGCTTCCCATAATTTCGGCTCTTGCAGCCCGCTTCCCAATATCTTTAGCTCTTGGAGCCTGCTTCCCGGAATTCGGCTCTCATAGCCTGCTTCCCAGAATTCAGCCTTCACGGCCCGCTTCCCATAATTTCAGCTCTTGCAGTCCGCTTCCCAACATCTTCGGCTCTTGCAGCCTGCTTCCCGAAATTCGGCTCTCATAGCCTGCTTCCCAGAATTCGGCCTTCGCGGCTCACTTCCCATAATTTCGGCTCTTGCAGCCCACTTCCCAATATCCTTGGCTTTATAAGCTGCTCCCCCAATTTGGCCTCCGCGGCCCGCTTCCCGACTTTGGCTCTTCTGGCCTGCTTCCCTTTGGCTTTTATAGCCTGCTTCCCAACTTTGGCTCTTGTAGCCTACTTACCTCGGCCCCCATGGCGCGCTTTCCCAAGTCTGGCTCTGGCAACCTGCTCCCCAAATTTCGGCTTTCGCAGCCTGCTTCTTTGATTTGAGGACACTAAATAAATTCTCACCTCATATTTACGTGCAAGGGAATATAGAAGAGGAGAAAAGAGAAGAGAAGAAAAATAAGAGAAGAAGAGACGAACAAAGTACGTCAGTTCCCGGTACCCCGTCGGCACTGATGAAGAGACAGAGAGACCAACAAACCATGTCAGCTCCCGGCACCCTGTCGGCGCTGACGAAGAGACAAAGAAACCAACAAACCATGTCCGCTCCGGCACCCTGTTGGCGCTGACGAAGAGACAAAGAGACCAACACATCATGTCAGCTCCCGGCACCCAGTCGGCGCTGACGAAGAGACAAAGAGACCAACAGAGCATGTCAGCTTCTGACGCCCCGTCGGCACTGACGAAGAGACAAAGAGACCAACATACTGCTTCAGTTCCCGGCACCTGTTGACACCTTGAAAATGAACAGGGGTGGAAGCATAACTGAAAAGAAGATCAGACCAACAGTGGAAGACCACTGATGAAGCTCGACAGCCGTTTACCCAGTTGAAGTCTCCGCCAGCCGAGCTGATGTCCGGTGCCATCGTCAGTCAAACGGCAGCACTGATAAAGCAGCAGTCATTCGATTGATAAGACCTCCAAGCACACTCTGATGAGAAGCCGGAGCCGACAAATGAAGATTGCGAAGGCTTTTGCAAAGTCAGGACAAATGAAGAATCCTCTCCACAGATTACACACCCGGCCGAAGTCTGTCAGACTGAAGCTGATGTCCGGTCTTGTCACCGTTCGGATGACAATGCCGATGAAACATACCCGGTTTTGTCGTCATTCAGACGGCAATACTGATTAAACCCCAGTTTGTTCACTGATTGAGCCTCAAGACGATCTCAACAAAGTCATGTCTCTACTAAAGGGGGCCTTATTCGGTTCTGATGAAGATTAATTCAAAAAGAAAAATATATAAAGAGAAGCCTAAGGCACGTATGAGGCCTGAAGGCACTAGATGGGCCGGCCATTTGGGCTTCTGATAATGGCGCCGGGAACCTCCACAGGGGGCTACTTGTCGCGCCGGGAGATGTCTCGAATGGAACAAGCCGCACCGACTGCCCTCCACCGAGAGGACAGAGGGATGAGAGCTATAAAAGAAAACCCTCTTTGAAATGGGGAGGGGATCGGAAGCCGGGCCATCGATCGAAAAGAAAGAAAAGAGAAGAAACTAGCAGAAGCAGAAGGGAAGTCTTCAGGTGGGCATCCGGGGAGGGAGAGGAGTCAATGCTCCGCCCTCCCCCCTTGTTTTCTTTTCTTCTATTTCATGTAATCGTTTCAAGTCTTATCTTGATTCATGCAATGTAGCCGAGACATCTCGGCATCTGTTTGTCCCCCTTTCCCTCACTCTCTCCCTGTAATCGGTTTGAGTATTGGAATGGTGTATCGTCTGGGTTTTCTCACCATGTGTCTTCCCTGATGGACATCATCAAACGAATGGATATATATGCATGATGGGCTATAGCTTAAGCCTGATTTTTTGCTTCCTCTGAAGCCCTATTGCCATTCCCCGTGTTATCTGTAAACCAGTAGCATGATGATCCGATTTGTCTGTTTCTTTTCTCTGCTTCGTAGCACCATTAGTGCTCACCCCAGAGCCCGGAACAGACTATTCCTTGGCTGCTGGGATGAAGCCGTGCTATGCAATGATCGAAGCTTGAGAAACTCCGGGGTTCTAAGCGCGCGTGCTTTATCCGTTGATGTCATCGAAGTCGCCTCTGGGGCCGGAGACAGCCATCTCTTGGCTCCCAGGGTGACGAATGACTATATCAAGTGTGTCCCCAAGCTCTGCGTGATAATGGCGATGGACAGGGGCATTCAGACTTCGGCTTCCCAGATGCCTCTCGAACCCTAATACTCCTCTGAATTCTAGACCTAATCCAACTCAGAGTGGATGCCTTGAGCAGTCTAGAGCCCATAGAATCCGTCAGTTTCTGCCCAAACCACCATTAAAACCAAAAAATAGAGTACCGTAAACCTCTGTTCGTATCCCGGCGCCCTCACAGCTCTCGGCCCCGCAAACAGTAAAGCTGATGAACAGCCCTCGGCGCAAGCCTTCTTGCGCCGAGATCCCATCTCCCGGGCGCGCCGGGAGCCACCCGTTTCATTTCTCCTCATCGCGCCGGGGCCTACTCGTCTTGGCGCCGAGAAGCCCTCCTCTTGGCCAATCTGTAAACCCATGCCAGAAGCCCCTTGGCCAACCGATAATCCCACGCCGAGAGCCATCTTCTGGCCAATGAAAATCATGCCGAGAAGCCCCTCCTTTGTCCACCCCTTTGGCCTCTTCGTCCACTCATCCTGGGGCGTTTTGAGTCATCACATGCACTTCAGGGACGACAACTAGTGGGAGCAACTTCCCTTTTTCTACGCGGTTTCTCGAACTCGATCGGCTTTTATAAACCCTCAGACCAAGGAAGCTCTGCCACTGCATAAGCTTCTACGGTCTCAAAAGGGATATCAAGATATTGCTCCAAGCATACACAGGCGCCAGGGGTTCCATACCCCTCTATTTTTAGCTTTCACCCCGACATTCAGTGGGTGATCGTCTATCATTCCCTGGCAAATGTTCAGTCCAGGGGAGATGCTGTCAAAATTCTCCCAGGATGCCAGAGATGACATGAAACCCATCCCCGGGACCTTATCTATCAGTGGTGACAGAGGCTCCTTATACCCTATTGTTCCCCTCCCAATCTTTTATGTTCCCGGCCTTCCTTGGGAACCTATACCAAAACAGGTCGAAGTCTAGTGAATTGAGCCATTTAATGCCCTAGGGCCCATTTGCCTCAACCCTAACCAATATGAAACCCAAAACAGAGTACCGTAAGCTCTGTTCTGATCCCGGCGCCCTCACAGCTCTCGGCCCCGCGCACAGTAGACGGGATGAACAGCTCTCGGCGCCATCCTTCAGGCGCCGAGACCTGTTTTGGCCTTCTGGCCTTCGCGCCGGGAGCCCTGCAACTTGGCCGCGCCGGGAAGCCAACTACCCTCCGCGCCGGGAAACCCCCCTTGCAGCCTCGTCGCGCCGGGAGGCCCGCGTCGAGAACCCCTCCACGGCCTGCTCAACCCCCCGCGCCGAGACCCCCCTTTTTGCAGGAACCTCATCGCGCCGGGAAGCCTGCGCCGTAAACTCCCTGGCTTCCCCCTTTTATCTTTGCGCGCCGGGAGCCCTGGCCTTCTTGGCTCTCTTGCCCTTTGCGCCGGGAACCCTGTCCTTTCATCTCTAGTCGTACCGAGAGCCTAACCTGCCATCATATGAGCCCAAATGTCCAGAGCTAATCCATTCAGGGATATCCATGGATCACCATATATGTCCCGGGGATAAATTTAAAGGGGGTCAGGCTCCCTTATGTTCCACCGTCCCGCATCGGATTTATGAGTAACCCCTTTAGCTCGGGAGGGTTCTGCCACTGCATGAGTTCCGCCGGCTTCCCTAAGGGAATATCAAACATTGCCCCATGGCTGATATATATAGGTCGGGAGGTTTGACCTCTCTCTTTCTCTCGGCTTTCATCCCGGCATTCCGTGGGTGATAGCCTATTTCTCTCTGGGCGTAACCCAGATTAAGAGGAAAGGCTGTCGAAATACCGATCGAAGCTTTAAACCTATATCATGGTCATGGCTCTGCCTTTCCGTGGTGGACATCTTCTATCTCCTCGTTCCCACCAAGTATAACTGTTTTGAACCGCCAATCACACGATCTAGTCTGTTTCTGTGGTTGATGTTATTATCTTACCCGCCTCCCTGGCCCTGGTAGGAAGTTTAAAATTAAGCATGTGAACATCTGTTCGCCTTACGAGGCCTCCTATTTTAGCGTTTAATCAAGGGTTGTCCTTCCCTGGAAGGGCGTAATTAACGTCATAGCGTTTATGGTATGACGGACTCCAGGTCCCGACTCGGACTTCACAATCGACTGACCATGTCAGATCGAGCGCACAATAAGATCGTCACACATGTGACTGGCACGCCAATGAACCAATAAATAAATAAATCAATAAATGATAAATCAATCCAATAAAAATAAAATAAATAAATAAATAAATATAAATAAAAATCCCGCGTCCACAAGTCTGGCACGCCCGGTGGGACTCAGTCTCCCTTCATCTTTACGCTAAAGTAGGAGGCCCGGCGGGCCCCCCTGAAACTTCTGATTCTGTGTACTTTCCTTATTTTCAGGAATCTACAATGACAGCTGGAATCATGTCCGTTTGCTTCGACCAGCAGCCGATTGACATGCATGTGCGCGAAGGCTACCTGGCGGTACCCCTCGCGTTCGGATCACTGCCGCCTGCCGTTGGGCTGCCCAACTGCTTGGGCGTCGTCTTCACTGACCTCCTACAGGTTGACGACAATGAGCAAGACACTGCTGCAAGTGCCCCGGTGAAGATCCCCGACCAGAAGAACATCCTACCGGAGAACACGGCCCCCGCGGCCGTCGCCTGCTACGTCCATCATGTCCAGAAAAGGGACATGGTCCCCGCTGCTGCTCAGAAGGGGAGGAGGACCAACCGGAGGAGCCGGTATGTCACTGCTGACCGTTGTCTTTCCAACTCCGGAAAGACCATGATGATCGGAGGGATCCGGACGAACCTCAACGGCCGCCCGAGGGAGGTCAACCCGGACGTGATCGTCCCGATGGTGCCCACTGCCAACAGATTCCAAACTCTGGCCACCAGGCAGGCCAATTGGGAGGCTAATGAAAAGAAGCCGCTGGCGCCCAAGCCAGCAAAATACAAACAGGTCTGGCGGCCGAAAAAGATCCAAAGCTGGGCCCCAGCTCAGGACAGGGAGAACCTTACTGATATCACTATTGCCCGCCTCAGAGCAGGGGGCAGAAGGGAAGTGAAGAAAGATGAAAGAAATGCTACTACCGTCTACCCCAGGACCCGGGGGAGGAGAGATGAGGTTGAGGGTCAGGAAAGAAATATGGCTGCTATTCGCCCCATGATGAGGGGCAGAAAATACCATACAAGGGAAAGCTTCACTACTACCCATCCCATGGCCAGGGGCAGAAGATGGGAAAGGAAGATCTATGATGCTGCTGCCGACTGCTTCCAAGTTGGCGATGTGAGCGAACCAGTCGCTGAGGTCACTGCAAGGAGACCAAGAGCCTGTGCCAGACAGGCTGATATCTGTAGATACTCCAAAGCCGAGCATTTGAATGCTCGGGTGGCAAGACTGGCTTATCAGCAAAAGAGCCAGGACAGACTGATGCTCCAACCTGAGCCGCAAAGGCGCGACCCAGAGGAGACAAAGCAAGTAGTCCAAGACTACTTCCACTACCTAGGGAGCTCTGCCCTAGGTCAACAAAGACTATCCCGTGCCTTGGGCACCAGGGATGATGAAGAAGAAGAAACCTTCCAAGAAATGATGATCGGAGCCTCCTCCTCAGATTCGAATGACTATGAAGAAGGCCTCAGGGCCAGATATAATGAAGAGGACCTGCACGGGGAAGAAGACAAAGAAAGAATATCGGTCTTTGACCGGCTCAGATATCCTAGCCAAATAAAAAGAAAGGTCTACAGGCGAAAAGGAAAGATGCAAATCTTCGCCTGCAACATGGCTGGACTGGCCAGGAGGCAAGATATACTACCAACTCAGCCAGATGAATTGCTCAGGCTGGCAACTAGACCTGGTCCTGTCACAAGAAGAGGCCAGGCCGCAAAGGATAAAATGAAAATTGATGATGAAGCCCGCAGGATTACCACTATGACAGTTAATGTGGTAACAACAGAAGATGGAGATAACCCCTTCGTTGATGATGCTGAAGGGACTTCTGAAGATATACAAATCCCATCAACCATGGATCCCATGATCCAGATGATGTTCAGAAGATACCAACAGGAGATCAATGCTCTCCGAAGACAGCTCAATGAGAGACAGGAAGCTACATCAGTCTCAAAGCAAGCTGAACCTGTGGGGCAGACATCCAGCTCAGCAGAGACGGCTATTCCAGCTAACCCCCTCCTAGCTGATAAGGGCAAAGCACCAAGCCAACCTATTCCACAGCAGACAGTGACTCAGCCCTCCGTGTCCCAGACACAGCCTACCGCGCCCATCTTGCGCGCCACTGTGATGACAACTCCTCACAGCCAGCAACAAGCCCACTTCTTTCCAGAAGATATAGATCCAGCTGTAGCCCACAAACAGATGATTGAAAGAATTGTGGAAATGAAGCTGTCAGAAAAGACTGGTGGTGATGCGGGTACTTATGATGTGTACAGGGTACCCTATCCTCCCCAGTATGCTGCCAAGAAACTACCCCCAGGCGTCAGTAAGCCGCCGAAGTTTGAGAAATTTAATGGCCAAGGCTCCCCTAGGGAGCATATAGCCTACTACACTACAATTATGGGCGACCTAGCAGTCGATGAAGCTTATCTGCTCAAGTTCTTTGGCTCATCCCTCACTGGTTTGGCCTTTGAATGGTACTCAAGCCTGCCAGCTGGGTCAGTGGCTGATTGGCCTGATATGCAGAGAAAATTCCGCGACAGATTTCATGTCACGGAAAGGGAAATCACGATAGCAGAGCTATATGCAACCAGGCAGAAACAAGATGAAACTGCACTGGACTACATCAAAAGGTGGAGGAACTTGGCCATGAGATGCCGAAGACCTCCTCATCAGGAAGATGCAGTGCAGATATGCAAGCAGAGCCTCAGGAGGGAGGTGCTAGAAAAAATGATCGGTGCAGATGTCAGAACATTCGACCGACTGAACAATATAGTGGCAGAGGTCGAGACGTTCTTGTCCAAGCGTCCGACCGCCAATGTCCCCACCATGCCAAAGGGAAAATCCAATGAACGACGGCCATCACACTCTGAGGCCAACACCGTCGATTTCAGAACCTTCGAGCAGCAGAAGGGGAAGAAAGGGGCAGATGAAGCTCCCCCGCTGGCAGATACAACAGAAAGGAAGGATAAAGTCTCTCTGAGAGACAAGATGAGAAAAGCATATTCCTTCCCGAAAGATAAGACGGCCGCACTATTCAACTGGGCATATAAGTTCAATAAGGTAACATTGTCTGAACCCAAAAGGCCAGCAGATGCAGCAAAGAAAGATGATCCGTTGTTCTGTCCATTTCACAGCGCGCTGGGGCACGCAATTGAAGATTGTTATGTCTTCAAAGATATCATGGAAGGAATGGCCAAGAAAGGTGAGCTGCAGCTGGGAGATTATCAGGTAAAGCCGCCTCATCCACATGAGCCTCCACCCTGGAGAATGACTGCCAATATGATCTCAGTCTATCAACAGCTGCCCAAGGAGGCCGTCGAAGAATGCACCAAGAATACCTATGAAGCTTGCTTCCTCACCCCGCAGAAAGATCAGGAAGGATGGCAGATGATACCCATAAAAAGCAGAAAGAAGACTCCTGCAGCCAATACCAGTGGAGCAGTTATTCGGGGTGTTACACCAAGGCCTGAGCCGCCTCCGATAAAGTCAATATGGCGTACAACTGAGACTGGACCAGTCATCCGGATCCCTACTCACAACCGGAGGAGACAAACTCCCCTCCCTACACATAAAGAAGTAAGCCCTGCAGCCAGGCGTCTGCAGCAATATATTAATGAGCTCGATGAGTACGAGCAGAAGAAGCCCAAGCATTTGCTGATGAAAGACTGTATACTCTGGGAACAGCTCGAAGAATTGAAAATTAAAGAGCAGCCAGAGGCAGAACAAGAAAAAGCTGAAAATGAGCCCTTCTGGGGGCAGGAGCCAGCAAAGCCAAATTCCCAAAAGAAGAAGAAACGGCCCAAATCCAAGAAAGGAAAGAAGGTCACGACAGTACAATGTAACACTCTGTCAGTACTCTTCTCCTTGCCCGGGGAGGATGATGAGCCGGAAGCATCCAACGCTCCGCTAGAAGCTAACCATGCCGAAGCCTCTACCTCGGCCCATGCAACACGTTCTGGGAGAAGATGGGGGCGCCCACCACCAGCCAACCATAATATCATGTTCAGAGGGGAGCAACCTTATCAAATCCCGGAACCAGAGATACGAGGTGTCCAGGTTCCTCCCCCTGCCAGTCTGTACCAGGACAAAAAGAAGGCAGATGAAGCCCCTTCATTCCTGGAGTTCCTGTCCAGCTTAGAAAATGAGCAACCGGCTCATACTGCTCCAGATAAAAGCAATAAATGCCAGCAGACAGCGGCTGGAAAGCAGAAACAGCATGAAGAAGATGAAGAAGGTAACCCTCTAGCAAAACCAGGGGCAGTCGCTACAGAAGAAGCCTTCCGGGAGACCGATGAAGAAGATAAAATTGAAAATGGGCAGCAAAGGCCACAGGCACCACATGAACCTCCAAGACCCCGATGGGCAGAGGAGATGAGACTATCTAATGTCCGGGTGGGCAGTCGAGTCATGAAAATGCTGAAGAAGCTCCCTACCAGATTCTCCATCTGGGAAATTCTCTCTCTGAGCGAAGAAGCTCGCAAAGCAATCGTGGATGCCCTGCAGTCCCCGGCACAATGTGAAGCACTCCTGGCAGAAGTGAATGCTGGGCCATCAGTCACGTTCACGGAGGATGATATGCTAATCCCAAATTCCGGCCATAATAGACCGCTGTATATGAGGGGTTCCCTGAACTGTCAGCCGATAAGCAGAATACTAATAGATCCAGGGGCTGCTGTGAATATTCTCCCATACCGCATCTATCAGAAATATTACTTTGATCTGCAGCTCACCAAGGTCAGAGATATGAAGATTGCAGGATTCAACCAAAAATGTGAAACACCTCTCGGGGTAGCCGATTTCAACCTCACACTGGGCGACCTCACTACCGTGGTACGATTCTATGTAATCGACTCCAACACCACGTATAAGGCCCTGCTGGGAAGACCGTGGCTGCACGAATATCAGATAGTGCCATCCACGCTACACCAATGCATAAAATACTGCCATGAAGGAAAAGAAGAAAGGGTGTTTGCAGACCTACATCCCTTCGAAGTGTTCGAGTGCCATATGCTCGATGCATCCTATTACACCGAGGTGTCACAAAGGGATAAAGGAAAAGAAACTGTGGTCAGCCAAGAAAAGCCGGCGACGAAAGCAAGAAATTGGTCTCCGCCGCCGCCAAAGGGCTACATTAAAAAGCATGGGGTGTCTCACATCTCTTATGCTGGTGATTTTGCTCGGATCACTCCTCCTGGCATACACCCAGATGATACTGAAGAAAAGATGAAAGAAAAATACACACAGGTGGAAGTTCCTCAGGGTCTAGTCAAGCCCATAGCCAGCACAGAATACCAGACAGTGCTGCCCCTAAAGACTATGGAAATCCCTCGCTTCGGCGAACCCCCTATCATATTCTACACCGGGGAGGCAGTCGAGGAAGACGATCAAGATTGCATGGCCCCTGAAGAAGCTGCAAACCTGATGGTACCAATTACGGGCCTGGATTATACTACCCAACGGGTTTCACAAATGTTCTCCAAGATGCAAATGCCATCGATACAGCCTGCTGCTCAGAAGAAAGCATTCAAGGAGTTATGGGATCCGCCTCGAGATAGCAAGGAGCTGAGGAAGATCACACAGCACCCGGGACTGGGTTATACCCTGCAAGAATACTATGAAGCCGAGGTGGATGTCATCTCAGCCCTCTACCCGAATGAAGATTCCCCAGAAGTAGGGTATGATCAATACCCCTTTGAAGATGAAGAGATTATGTATCAATCCATAACAGACAATGAAGCCCAAGACAACCAGCCGGAGGCAAGGATGTCTGATGAGACCAAGAAGGGTTGGTGCTGGGAGAATCCATCTTGCAAAGAGGATCTGTTCCAGGCCGAAGCACAATTTGACACGGAAACCCCAGATGAAGATCAAGTAGCCAGAGAGCTGCAGGAGTGCCTGGAGTTTGGGCGCATTCTAGAAGAATTCCGAGCTCTACATAATGATGACCTCTCAGGGGAGCCCACATTAGAAGAGCCTCTAAGCATGGAAGATTCCACTTCGAAGTTTTCCGCTAAGCCAGTCACGTCCTCGGGGCAGACTGAACAGAATCCGGCCGTATTGGCCTTACACGATGCACCAGCATCTGCGGATGACCAATCTGATGAAATAGAAAATCATGAGAGCGAAGAAGATTATATCCCGGGAGGCTTTATTGATTTGCAAGAAGCCCCACCCGAAGTTGAGGACGGAGGCCAGGCCACCGTCGATGAGCTGATAGAAGTGAATCTGGGGTCAACAGATGAGCCAAGGCCTACGTTCCTCAGTGCATTGCTGGAGCCAGCTGTCAAAGAACAGTATATTCAGTTTCTGAAAGAATTCCGAGACTGCTTCGCATGGACATATGATGAGATGCCGGGACTGAGTTCTGATGTGGCACAGCACCGATTGGCGATAAACCCAGAGGCAAGCCCTGTGAAGCAGCCTGCCAGGAGAATGCGTCCCGAACTGATAAATCAGATCAACAAAGAAGTCGACAAGCTGATCGATGTGGGCTTTGTTGAAGAGAACCAATATACTACATGGCTGGCCAATATAGTGCCCGTGAAGAAGAAAAATGGGCAGATCAGAATATGTGTAGATTTCAGGGACCTGAATAAGGCTTGCCCGAAAGATGATTTCCCAGTGCCAATCACTGAAGTAATGATCGATGCAACCACTGGCCATGAAGCCCTGTCATTCATGGATGGGTCATCCGGATATAACCAGATCTGGATTGCTGAAGAAGACAGAGTGCATACTGCATTCCGCACCCCGAAGGGGATATTTCACTACAAAAGGATGCCGTTCGGCCTCAAGAATGCCGGCGCTACTTATCAAAGAGCTATGACAAAGATCTTTGATGATTTACTCTTCAAGAAAGTGGAGTGCTACATCGATGACCTGGTGGTGAAAACCAGCAGAAGAGAGGATCATCTGCAAGATCTGAGGATAGTGTTCCAGAGGCTGCGCAGATATGAACTCAAGATGAATCCTATGAAATGTGCCTTCGGCGTGTCCAGTGGAAAATTCCTTGGGTTCATTGTCCGTCATAGGGGCATTGAGATCGACCCATCCAAGATTAAAGCTATCCAGGAGCTCCCTCCACCAAGGAATCTCCACGAGCTGAGATCTCTACAAGGGCGTTTGGCCTACATCCGACGATTCATATCAAATCTGTCGGGGAGATGCCACCCTTTTCACAAGCTCATGATGAAAGATGTACCGTTCCTCTGGGACGAGGGCTGTCAGGAAGCTTTTGAGAAGCTGAAAGAATATCTCAAGACCCCTCCCGTACTGGGGGCACCTATTAAGGGCAAGCCCCTGATACTATACATTGCAGCCACGCACTGTTCCCTGGGGGCAATGCTAGCACAGATAAATGAAGAAGGCAAAGAGCAGGCTCTATACTACCTGAGTCGGAGGCTGATTAGAACTGAAGAAAGCTACACCTATATAGAAAAGACATGCTTGGCACTAGTCTTTGCCGTTAAAAAGCTCCGGCACTATATGCTGTCACACGAAATCAGATTGATATCTGCAGCAGATCCGCTCAAATACATATTGACTCAGCCAGTACTGAAAGGCCGGTTGGGCAAATGGGCAGTAATTCTGATGGAATTCGATATCACATATATACCCCAGAGGGCAATAAAAGGACAGGCCGTGGCCGATTTCTTCGCAGAGCACCCTGTGCCAGAGAATGATATGTTGGGGACTGAGTTACCCGATGATGAGACATTAGAAGCCTGCCAGGCTCAGTCGACTATGTGGCAGCTATTCTTTGATGGAGCATCTAGAACAGAGACGGACTCCGATGGAAAGACCAGAATACGGGCCGGAGCCGGTATTGTGCTAAGATCGCCAGAGGGGGAGGTTGTGCATACTTCCTGTTCTATAAACAAGCCCTGCACTAATAATGAAGCCGAGTATGAAGCTCTGATAATCGGGTTGCACATCAGCCTCAACATGGGCATCCAGATGCTTCAGGTATTCGGGGATTCAATGTTGATAATAAAGCAAATCCAAGGTGAGTTCGAAGTGCGAAAGCCGGAGTTGAACCCCTACCACCAAAAAGCTGTGCGTCTCATGGTGAAATTCTATCATATTGAGCTCAAGCATGTGGGCCGTGCACACAATGCCCAGGCTGATGCATTGGCAAAGCTAGCCAGCTCAATAGCAGTCCCGCCGGATGAGACACTGAACATTGTTGTTATAAATCGGCGGCAAGTCCCCAGCATGCTAGAAGGCTGCCCCGAAGAAAATGAAGTCGCCACGATCAGTACAGAACAGGCATATGATTGGAGACAGCACCTGCTACAATGGTTTTTACACCAACAGCTGCCACAGAAAAGAGAAGAAAAGATGAAACTTCTAAGGATCAAAGATTCTTATGAATTCAGAAATGGAACTCTGTTCCGAATAATGGCAGATGCACGCAAGAAGATTTTGCTCCGCTGCCTGTCCACTGAGGAAGCTTGGCAAGCAATGAAAGAAATACATGCTGGGACGGCAGGTGCTCACCAAGCTGGCCCTAAGATGAAGATAGAAATCAAGAAGCTGGGCTACTATTGGCCCACTATGTTTGAAGATTGCTGCAAGTTTGCGAAGTCATGTCAGAAATGCCAGGAGCATGCTGTTGTGCCTAGAAGGCCACCTGCCGTTCTGCACCCTACAGTCCCTAGCTGGCCGTTTGCACAATGGGGAACCGATGTAGTCGGCCCACTACCGACCTCCTCAGCCGGACATAAGTACATACTGGCAATAACAGATTACTTCTCTCGATGGGCGGAAGCTATAGCATTACGAGAAGTGACTGGTGAGCTGGTTGCCAGATTCATCAAACAGAACATTATCTTCCGGTTTGGGATCCCCAGCCGAATAATATCTGATAACGGAAGTCATTTCAAAAATCAAAAGATCTATCGGCTTGCCGAGAAGTATAAGATCGAGTGGAGGACTTCCACTCCTTACAATCCACAGGCAAATGGATTGGCAGAAGCCTTCAACAAAACATTATGCACCTTGTTGGCTAAAGTCGTCAGTTCTAATAAGAAGGACTGGGAAGAAAAGATGTATGAAGCTCTATGGGCATACCGCACTGTCTTCAAGACACCTACAGGGTGCTCGCCATACTCACTGGTATACGGCTCAGAGGCAGTAGTTCCACTGGAGCTGGAAGTCCCGTCACTCAGGGTGGCGGTCCAATATGACCTGGCCCGTGGCGAACAAACCAATGCAGAAAGAAGATTACAAGAATTGGCTGAATTGGAAGGGAAGCGCCTCCAAGCTCAGAAGAATATCCAGATGTACCAGGCCCGCATGGCCACTGCATTCAACAAACTCGTAAAAGGACGAGAATTTAAGAAAGGTGACCTCGTCATGGTCAAGAAAAGAGAAGTTATGGCGTCCAACCCAAAAGGAAAGCTGAATCCTAATTGGGAAGGTCCTTATGTGATATATAGGGTCTACGAAGGAGGGGCCTACATGGTTGTTAACCATCGAGGGGAAATCCAATTCTCACCACTCAACGGTAGACACCTAAAGCTGTATCATGCTGCCCAACCAATATTCCCCGAGTAATCAGGCTAAAAGTCACCCTTTTCCTTGGTCTAGCGGCACTCCGCCCTAACCAAGCTACCCTGCCCCCTTGGTCTAGCGGCGCTCCGCCCTGACCGAGCTACCCTGCTCCCTTGGTCTAGCGGCACTCCGCCCTAACCAAGCTACCCTTCTTCCTTGGTCTAGCGGCACTCTGCCCTAACCAAGCTACCCTGTTCCTTGGTCTAGCGGCACTCCGCCCTAACCGAGCTACCCTTTTTCTTGGTCTAGCGGCACTCCGCCCTAACCAAGCTACCCTGCTCCCTTGGTCTAGCGGCACTCCGCCCTAACCAAGCTACCCTTTTCCTTGGTCTAGCGGCACTCCGCCCTAACCAAGCTACCCTTCTTCCTTGGTCTAGCGGCACTCTGCCCTAACCGAACTACCCTTTTTCTTGATCTAGCGGCACTCCGCCCTAACCAAGCTACCTTTTTCCTTGGTCTAGCGGCACTCCGTCCTAACCGAGCTACCCTTTTTCTTGGTCTAGCGGCATTCCGCCCTAACCAAGCTACCCTTCTTCCTTGGTCTAGCGGCACTCTGCCCTAACCGAGCTACCCTTTTCCTTGGTCTAGCGGCACTCCGCCCTAACCAAGCTACCCTTCTTCCTTGGTCTAGCGGCACTCCGCCCTAGCCGAGCCATCCCTTATCATGATCTAATGACAGTCCGACTTGTTACCCTCCCAAAAAGAGGGGAAGAGAGAATAAAAGAATGAAAATAAATAAAAATGGGGTTAAAAATAGAGATACCCTGCCGGTCTTGTTCAGGTTTTCCGAGCAAGGGCAAAAATGGCTAAAACCCAGCTGTGGTGAAAACCCGAAAGGGCACTGCAGGCAAAATCGGGTACCCCGCCACGTGAAAACCCGGAAGGGCGCGTGGGCAAAAGCAAGAGGGGGCTGGCTCCAGTGAAAACCCGAAAGGGCGCTTGGGCCAGTAATATGGTGATCCTAAAGAAACCTCACCTCCCGTCATAAACTTCTCGTCGATCGGCCGGCACCTTGTCCGATCAACGGTCAAATCCACCCAGTACGGACCCTACGTCTGTCCTGATAAAAGCCCTCATACCTTGTCCCAGGTCCCACCGTGATGAAACCTGCTACTGATCAATGGGCACACTCACCCGATCAGCAATGAAACCTGTCCGGCTTAGACCTTACGTCTATGCCAATAAAACCTATGAAACCCTTTGCACCGATATAAACCCAATATCGATGATGAAACCTGCTGTTGATCGATTGGTACACTGCCCGATCAATGACGAAACCTGTCAGGCTTAGACCTTACGTCTATCCCGATGAAACCCCTGAAACCTTTGCATTGGTATAAACCCAATACCGATGATGAAACCTGCTGTTGATTGATTGGCACACTGCCCGATCAGCGATGAAACATATCCAGTTTAGACCCTACGTCTATCCTGATGAAACCCATGAAATCCTTGCATTGGTATAAACCCAATACCGATGATGAAACCAGCTATTGATCGATTGGCGCACTGCCCGGTCAATGATGAAACCTATCCGGCTTAGACCTTACGTTTATCCCGATGAAACCAATGAAATCTTTGCATTGGTATAAACCCAATACCGATGATGAAACCTGCTGTTGGTCGATTGGCACCCTGCCCGATCAGCAATAAAACCAGCCCAGGGTAGACCTTACGTCTATTCTGATGAAGATTCATAAGATCCTTGCATTGGTGTAAACTCAATACCGATGATGAAACCCACCTTTGATCAATGGGCACCCTGCCCGATCAACAAAGAAACCCATCCTATCAAATTTGCATATCCCTTTACGTCCCGCCGTGATGAAACCTACCATTGGTCGATCGGCACCCTGCCCGATCAATGATAAAACCAGCCCAGTGTAGACCTTACGTCTACCCTGATGAAACCTATAAAATCCTTGCGTCGATATATACCCAATACCGATGATAAGAGCATGCACTAATGAAGCAGCGCGTCGCCTGATCCGTGCTGAAGTCCCGATTCAGGAAACATATGTATATATAAAAAAAATGGGGTTAAAAATAGAGATACCCCGCCAGACTTGTTCGGACATCCCGGATAAGGGCAAAAATGGCCAAAAACCCAGCTGTGGTGAAAACCCGAAAGGGCATCGCAGGCAAAATCGGGTACCCCGCCACGTGAAAACCTGAAAGGGCGCGTGGGCAAAAGCAAGAGGGGGCTGGCTCGGGTGAAAACCCGAAAGGGCACTTGGGTCAGTAATGTGGTAATTTAAAAGTTCCATGCCAACCGGCACGCTACCTTTACCTCCCTTCTATTGATGAAGCCTTCCGTCGGTCAACTGGTTCACGCCCCACCGATGATAAAACCTTCCCAAGATAGACCTTACGTCTGTCCTGATGAAATCTACGCACCCTCTTTCAAATGTCCCACCTGCCATAACCTCTACCCAGTCTCGACTTTCCGTCTATTCTGATGAAACCCCTTCTTTCACATTCCTGCAAATTGTCTCCCTCATAGCACATATTGCCAAGAGGGACGTTTGCTGATACCAACACAATCCGGTTTAAGCACCTCTTCGGATGCCCGTCATGCGGTGGAGCGAGTTCCCCATCCTTTCTCTGAAGGGGTGGACGCTCTCCTGCTAGATACGAGCCATTCACATGAGGGGTTGCTAAAACCACTACCCCACTTCCCCGAAGTGATGAAACCACATGGTAAACAAGATGGATACACATGAAGCCAAAAGATTTCTTTTCATTACGAAGTGAGTACATAAGGGGCCCCGAGGGGACGCTGTGTCACAAAAAAAAAAGGGAGAGAAAGAGATGGGAAGAGAAGAAAGAAAAGAAAAGAAAGTGAAGATAATTCATGGCCGCCGAAAGATATCTTCAAAGGCCAGAAGACCAACATAGGGGGCGGCTCCTAACTCATGAAGGCGCGCTTCCTCCTCCTGAAGCCTCATGGACAGGTCCTGGAAAGACATCACCCGACCCTCCAGTAAAGCCACCTCCTCGGTGGACTGTGGCCGAATAGAAGATAATTGCTGCAGCTCGGCCCGAAGTTCAGTGAGTTCCGCCTCCAAAACGGCTACCCGTTTCTGGATAGCCTCCTCCCGCTGAATAATGCTCTGTAGCTCGGCCTGGCGTTCATCAAGTGTCAGCGTCAGCTTTTCCACCTCGGATTTGCATTCTGACCTCTGCAACTTCAACGCCGTCAGCCTGTCAACCATGGTCCGTGCTAGGAAGTCTCTCCGATGCACGAATTTCAACAAAAGCAAGACCCGCTGAGCCCATGCGTCCAAAGGGCAGCCCATGGCTTGCAGGCCAGCGGTGAGGCGATTGGCGATTTCCTTCAGCTGTAGATATGTCAAGCCAGGCTGAGACTCTACTAGCTGGCGTAACATGTCCAGATGCTGCCAGACGAAGCTGTCAGGAGAAGTAAAGCCAAAGGAAGCAGATGCGACGACTTCAAAGGTCACCTCTCCGTCAATATCTGCCCATAGTCCAATGCCCGCTTGGGAGGACGAAGAAGGCAAATCTGTCGAAAGAGCTAGCCGGCATTTCTCTGTACTCCCCTGCTGGGCTGAAGACTCCTCCTCTGCTGCTGCCTCGGGAGCTACACCTTGAACATCCGCGGGAGGAGAATCAATGAATAATGGGGTTATCTCTGCAATGGAGGCTGCACCTTCAGCTGCTCTTTCTGGTGATGGGGACAGAGGTGCCTTAAACTGTGCAGGCAGGAATTCGGACTCTGTAGCCACTATGGCAGGAATTGCTAACTCGGGCGCAATTGACATTACTGCGGCCGGTATGAAAGCGGAGCTCCTGGCCGGATCTGCTTCGGCTCTAAGATCTGAAGCCCTGGCAGGGATGACACTTTCTTCTGCAGCCCCCAAGTCTAATGATGCCAAGTCTGTCGAGGACTGTATCCGCACTGGCACAGGGCGAATGATCTCAGGAGCCCCCGTGCAAGTTAAAGGCAGAAAAGGAACAATAGCCCAATCTACAAGGGAAATGTCCATGAAGGATGTGGAGGTGGCCAAGGTAGCAGCGACAATACTCTGAGACCAAAGCAAAGCGACCTTCAGCACTAAATAAAAGAAACAAATGAAGCAGCATACATGAAGAACAACCCACCTTTGAAGCAGGGTCCGCACCCTCGAAATGGGGCGAAAGAGAAGAAAGCTCCGTGGCCGAAATGGCGAGTGGTGGAGTTATGTCAATCTCGGTATCGAGCCCGGCAAACTCCTCCTGAAATTCTTCCTCAGAGGATAACACCGATAGTTTGGCGGGTCGAAGAGACGGAACACCTTTCGCAAGTGCAGGAGGGGCTTCTGACTTGGAAATACCTTCCCCTTCGCTGCCGCTGAAATCTACTTCCTCCTCATGGGAGACGACCGGGGAGCTGCCCGAAGATATTTCCACACTAGCTATATGCTGGGCCGGCACCTCTAAAGCATGGCGGGATGTAGATCGAGTGATTATGCGTCTGGCCGGAATAGTACTCTGCTTTGGCCGAGTCTTGTGACCCTCCTGTGGTCGAGGCAGCTCTTCCGTCATCATCATGGCCTCGGCTTGCTCCCCGACTGCCACTGCTACAAGAAAAGAAAACTTCTGAGAAGTATAGCAAAGAAAACAACGGAAGTATGAAACAAATGGAAAAAGCACATTTACCCTCCTCCTCGCCAGCCGGGGTGGGAGAAGGCAGTCTTGTGTCCGTCTCCACAGGCGCTTCAACCTGCTCCTGGGCTGTATCAGATAAAAAGAAGCTCAGCCTCAAAGAACTCCCTAGGAGATTGGTCAAGACGACAAAGGAAGTTCCAGCTACAAGCTATCACCGTCACCTTCGGCAGATGCCTGTGCGGCCTCCCTCTGAGATGCGAATGCGTCAAATGAAGGGATATCCGGAAGAGGGGTTCCAGCTTCCTTCGCAGTCGAAACCGACTTCCGGGTCCGAGCAACCTTGGCCTTCTTGGCCTTGGCGACTGCAACCTTCACCACAGAAGGCTTCCTCTTCTTGCCCGGAGGTAGGGGAGTGGTCGTAGGTGCTGCTTCAGGAATTTCAAAGTGGGCAGGTTTCTCAGCTTGAGCAATTATCTTCCTGTAAAGCCCCTGCCGCTTTATGTCTGGTCTATCTGTGCGAGACACGAGAAAGACAGTCATAGTCAACATATGCAAAACATGACAATAAGAAGAAAGAAGCCATGATCAAACAAACAAGGAGCACACCTGCTGGGCCGTCGTAAAATGTGGAAAGCGGCCAATACATATAAGCTACCTCCTTTGATCGGGAGGCGGCCTCCTTCACAAGCCAGCATACATCGCCAATAGTCTGACACTTCTCCGTCAGGGCGGCCAAGTCCTTATGGCCATGGAAATCAAGGCAATGAAATAGGCCGAGGTAATCTATGCACCAGGCGTCAACATAATGGAAAGAAACAAAAAGCTGCTTATTTAGAATGACAGCTACCGGGCTCTCCACTGTCAGCCCGTGGACATTTAACAGTACAAAAAGCCAGGAGGTGTGCTGATAATATGACTGGGTGCGGTCCTCCCTCCGCACAAAGGCCCTGTAAGGATGAAACCTGTCTGCCGGACCCCTCCAAGAAGTAGCCTTCGAGAGTGGTTCCTCCGGGGGGAATGGATACTGCACCTCCAAATGAGTGTCCCCTATGTGGCCCAGCTGTCTCAAGTCTTTGGTGAAAGTGTCTACATCAACTTCATAAAAGACAGGGGTGGGTAGTTCCGCACCCGCCTCCTTCAAAGACCGACGGGCAGCGATATAAGCTTCTGCCTCCCTCTGGTGCTGGGAATAAAGCCTCCTCAGATGGACCTCGTCAATGTCAAATACAGGCCCTGATTGCCGCTCCAAAAAGGAGCGCTCGGCCACATCCCAGAAAGCGCCTCTGCCATCTTTATAAAAATTGGTGCGTATGTTCCACCACTTGATATAGTCTGATGAGACCCGAGGGAGACGATTGGAGACGGTCGGGACCCTGAAAGTTGTGTCTTCCCGACGATGAAAGAAATCCCACCATATCCGACCGTCGCCGGCAATACTAGACCCGTGCTTGGCCCGGCTCTCCAGAAGAAACTGAGCAGCCGATGGAGGGATATGCTGGTCGTAACCAAAATTTCTGCCAAAGCGGAAGGGATAATAGGGCTCCAAAATGAGCAGGCCCCCCTTCCTGAAAACTAATACACTGGGCCGTATGGCCATGGCCCACCTCACCAATTCTGGTTCTAAAAGAGGCCGGGTGGCGGCGACCCCCGAAACAGGATGGACATAAGCCTCCACCTCCTCCATTTTGCACTCCCTCTGAGGGTCCACCAAGGGAGCTGAACCTGCTGCCAAGCTCCAAAAGTGAATGCTGCCAGGTGCGTCTACAGGCACTCTTATTAGCCTACCCCTCATCTTGAACAGCTGTTCTGAGAAAGGACCAGGTTCGGCGCTAGCAAACTCAATCATACGAGGGAGCAGTGTGTCTGACTGCAAAGTTCTCGGGGCCAGCTCAGGGAAAATGCTGCAAGCCCAGGCATTGAAGAAATGAAAGGGACCCACGGTCCTCGAAGAGCGGGGGGTCTGATGTCTATGCAAGTCCCCCAAGGATTTGTAAACTAAACACAGAGCCACTGGGCACAGAGATAATCGCATCCCCCAAGCCATCTGGCAGGCCGGATATATAGCCTCTGGTCTAATAATCGTCTCGTCCCCTTGAGGGAGAGCGAAAGTGCATAGCCAGAAAGTCAAATAGGCTGCACAATGGGTGAAGGGATCAACCCCTGCTGGGTTCGGGCCATCCGCGTCTGTCCGGCGCAATGAAGCTGGCAGTGCTGACTTGTAACGGGGGGCCCTGACCTGTTTACCGGAAGTCATCCCTACGGAAGGAAAGTCTGCGTACCTCAAGGGACCCCCGAAGAAATATTGTATCCACTGCCCCACACGGACTCTCAGTCGGCTGCTCTTCTCCCGGGCTTGATAGCCTTTGGAGGACCCCCTACTGTAGGCCAAACAGATGGATCGGTAAGCTTTCATCAGATACCGGTATGCATAACCAAAAGAATAGCTGCCCTCTCCATTAGAGGCGTCCTTGATGGAATCGTCCAGGCAGACCTCCTCATATGGCTCCCCGTCCATGGGTAGGCCAGAAAGCTGCGATAAACTCCAGAGGTCGAGGGATGTCTCGCCTTCCGCTGTATAGAATGTATTGAACTGCGGGCAGAACACTTCAAGCATGCCGCAACACAATCCCCGAGAGACAGGATAGCAGAACCTGGAGGCAAATACACTGTGGTATACCCCAGCTCTAACCAATAGAGGGGCATACTCCTTCAAAACATATTCTGTGAACTCCACTGCTCCAACCCTAAAAAGATGGGCGTCTGTCAACTTGGCATCTCCAAACCAGCCGGCAGCCAGCTGATATTTAAACTGAACGGCCAGGCAGTTAAGAACAAATGGCTCGTCTCTATAACCCCACTTCGCAGGAGCCAAAAAGAGTCCGAATGAGGTCTTCTCTCGGTGGACACGGCCGGTGGTATGGTCCCACCTTGCAGGGGTGAACTCTGGGGCCCGGGTCAGCATCTTCTTCTCGGGTTCTAAATCGGAGATGCCCAGCACAGCAGTCCAGTCCCTCTGTTCACCTGGGAGATATATGGCTCGGGCTCGATAGACAGAGCCCTTCATGCTATCTCTATCGGCAAGTATTGCCGCTTCCACGGAACGGGCAATAAGAACATCCCGTATTCCGCGTATGGTGAAAGTCCGAACAAACGGCAGCAAATGACGATCCTTCGGCAAGTCCGGGCGGTAGTCAGTAGCTCTCCTGAATTCAGCACCCTCCAGGGAAGAATAAACTTCAGCGGTCGATACGGTGTCAGTTTCAGAATCGGAAGATTCGTCGACACTAGCAATCTGGTCATAGCCAAAGCTCAGGCTGTATACGTTCAACCAGTTGACTTTGGCCCGAGATATGTCCGGCTGAGCTGATGAACTTTTTCCAACAGCTCCGGAAGATGCAACAGCAGAACTGGAAGCCATGTCAGCACCTGCAGTCAGAGAAAGACAAGAAAGGAAACATCAGAAAGATGAATGGGCACGAAACAATAAGATAAACAAATTCTCAACAAATTTCGGCAGCATCTCCTCTTGTCCGAGGTATGCCCAAGAAGAATAGGGAGTCACCCACCAAGAGGGAGTGATCCCGAGCATAAAATGGGACTCAATCCCATATATATAGCGGACCTACCCCGAAAAATCGGCAAAAAGGGGGGGGGGGAAATGACGCTCCCGGGGGGGGAAGCTCACAGCTCACCGCCACCGCCGAGATGAAGAGAGAGAAGGAGAAGTAAGAAATGAGGGTAAAAAGCCCTCTCGCAGGGTTAAAAAGAAGAGGAAGAGGGGCTTCTCGGCGTGAAGAAATGCGCGCCGAGAACCCCCCCCCTTCACCAAAGAAAAAGGCGCGCCGAGAGCGGCATGCGCCGAGAACCCCCTAAGGCCATGGGCGCGCCGAGAAGCAACCGCCGAAAACCCTCGCCCCGGGAAGCCCGGCGAGCGTGAGCGCGCCGAGAAGCCCCTGCCGAGACGGCCGCGCCGACAACGGTCGCGCCGACAGCGCCATGCCGAGAAGTCTAAGGCAATGCCTAAAATCTCCAAACGGTGACAATGAAGTCAGAAAATGCAGAGACGAAAACTTGAAAGTGAAAGATGGATATGCAGAAGGTTACTACAGCAACATGATCAAGCTGAAGGACAATGTCAACGATAAAACTGAGGAATATACCCTCGAATGATGAAAGACACCTGCAGACCCCGTGTCGCTTATTCTGCGCTTACGCTACCCGCAGTTGGGGGGCATTTGTTGACACCTTGAAAATGAACATGGGTGGAAGCATAACTGAAAAGAAGATCAGACCAACAGTGGAAGACCACTGATGAAGCTCGACAGCCGTTTACCCGGTTGAAGTCTCCGCCAGCCGAGCTGATGTCCGGTGCCATCGTCAGTCAAACGGCAGCACTGATAAAGCAGCAGTCATTTGACTGATAAGACCTCCAAGCACACTCTGATGAGAAGCCGGAGCCGACAAATGAAGATTGCGAAGGCTTTTGCAAAGTCAGGACAAATGAAGAATCCTCTCCACAGATTACACACCCGGCCGAAGTCTGTCAGACTGAAGCTGATGTCCGGTCTTGTCACCGTTCGGATGACAATGCCGATGAAACATACCCGGTTTTATCGTCATTCAGACGGCAATACTGATTAAACCCCAGTTTGTTCACTGATTGAGCCTCAAGACGATCTCAACAAAGTCATGTCTCTACTAAAGGGGGCCTTATTCGGTTCTGATGAAGATTAATTCAAAAAGAAAAATATATAAAGAGAAGCCTAAGGCACGTATGAGGCCTGAAGGCACTAGATGGGCCGGCCATTTGGGCTTCTGATAATGGCGCCGGGAACCTCCACAGGGGGCTACTTGTCGCGTCGGGAGATGTCTCGAATGAAACAAGCCGCACCGACTGCCCTCCACCGAGAGGACAGAGGGATGAGAGCTATAAAAGAAAACCCTCTTTGAAATGGGGAGGGGATCGGAAGCCGGGCCATCGATCGAAAAGAAAGAAAAGAGAAGAAACTAGCAAAAGCAGAAGGGAAGTCTTCAGGTGGGCATCTGGGGAGGGAGAGGAGTCAATGCTCCGCCCTCCCCCCTTGTTTTCTTTTCTTCTATTTCATGTAATCGTTTCAAGTCTTATCTTGATTCATGCAATGTAGCCGAGACATCTCGGCATCTGTTTGTCCCCCTTTCCCTCACTCTCTCCCTGTAATCGGTTTGAGTATTGGAATGGTGTATCGTCTGGGTTTTCTCACCATGTGTCTTCCCTGATGGACATCATCAAACGAATGGATATATATGCATGATGGGCTATAGCTTAAGCCTGATTTTTTGCTTCCTCTGAAGCCCTATTGCCATTCCCCGTGTTATCTGTAAACCAGTAGCATGATGATCCGATTTGTCTGTTTCTTTTCTCTGCTTCGTAGCACCATTAGTGCTCACCCCAGAGCCCGGAATAGACAATTCCTTGGCTGCTGGGATGAAGCCGTGCTATGCAATGATCGAAGCTTGAGAAACTCTGGGGTTCTAAGCGCGCGTGCTTTATCCGTTGATGTCATCGAAGTCGCCTCTGGGGCTGGAGACAGCCATCTCTTGGCTCCCAGGGTGACGAATGACTATATCAAGTGTGTCCCCAAGCTCTGCGTGATAATGGCGATGGACAGGGGCATTCAGACTTTGGCTTCCCAGATGCCTCTCGAACCCTAATACTCCTCTGAATTCTAGACCTAATCCAACTCAGAGTGGATGCCTTGAGCAGTCTAGAGCCCATAGAATCCGTCAGTTTCTGCCCAAACCACCATTAAAACCAAAAAATAGAGTACCGTAAACCTCTGTTCGTATCCCGGCGCCCTCACAGCTCTCGACCCCGCAAACAGTAAAGCTGATGAATAGCCCTCGGCGCAAGCCTTCTTGCGCCGAGATCCCATCTCCCGGGCGCGCCGGGAGCCACCCGTTTCATTTCTCCTCATCGCGCCGGGGCCTACTCGTCTTGGCGCCGAGAAGCCCTCCTCTTGGCCAATCTGTAAACCCATGCCAGAAGCCCCTTGGCCAACCGATAATCCCACGCTGAGAGCCATCTTCTGGCCAATGAAAATCATGCCGAGAAGCCCCTCCTTTGTCCACCCCTTTGGCCTCTTCGTCCACTCATCCTGGGGCGTTTTGAGTCATCACATGCACTTCAGGGACGACAACTAGTGGGAGCAACTTCCCTTTTTCTACGCGGTTTCTCGAACTCGATCGGCTTTTATAAACCCTCAGACCAAGGAAGCTCTGCCACTGCATAAGCTTCTACGGTCTCAAAAGGGATATCAAGATATTGCTCCAAGCATACACAGGCGCCAGGGGTTCCATACCCCTCTATTTTTAGCTTTCACCCCGACATTCAGTGGGTGATCGTCTATCATTCCCTGGAAAATGTTCAGTCCAGGGGAGATGCTGTCAAAATTCTCCCAGGATGCCAGAGATGACATGAAACCCATCCCCGGGACCTTATCTATCAGTGGTGACAGAGGCTCCTTATACCCTATTGTTCCCCTCCCAATCTTTTATGTTCCCGGCCTTCCTTGGGAACCTATACCAAAACAGGTCGAAGTCTAGTGAATTGAGCCATTTAATGCCCTAGGGCCCATTTGCCTCAACCCTAACCAATATGAAACCCAAAACAGAGTACCGTAAGCTCTGTTCTGATCCCGGCGCCCTCACAGCTCTCGGCCCCGCGCACAGTAGACGGGATGAACAGCTCTCGGCGCCATCCTTCAGGCGTCGAGACCTGTTTTGGCCTTCTGGCCTTCGCGCCGGGAGCCCTGCAACTTGGCCGCGCCGGGAAGCCAACTACCATCCGCGCCGGGAAACCCCCCTTGCAGCCTCGTCGTGCCGGGAGGCCCGCGTCGAGAACCCCTCCACGGCCTGCTCAACCCCCCGCGCCGAGACCCCCCTTTTTTGCAGGAACCTCATCGCGCCGGGAAGCCTGCGCCGTAAACTCCCTGGCTTCCCCCTTTTATCTTTGCGCGCCGGGAGCCCTGGCCTTCTTGGCTCTCTTGCCCTTTGCGCCGGGAACCCTGTCCTTTCATCTCTAGTCGTACCGAGAGCCTAACCTGCCATCTGTAGATTCTAAGAAATCCACTTAGAACAATTAAAAGAGAAAAAGAAAAATGAATAGAAGAAGAATGGGAAAAGAGGGAGAAAAGGGGAGCATGCGTAGGATGCTAAGGGGATGTGTGATCGCCAGAGACGCGAGGGCCTCAAAGATATAACAAATAATAAAAGGGAGGGATCGCGAAAAATACCTTAAAAGCGCGGGATTGTGAGTGCTTTCCTTTCTCTTCCAATCGGCCGGCCGATGAAGAGAGTTCTTCCTTTTTGATTACCCTTGCAAAGATCAAAGACAACAACCAATAAAAATAGGAATTAGAACCAAGGTGAGTGTAGCATCAAATTCATAATAAAGATGAACATGAAAATCATGTATAAGAACACACCTTGTGGGTGTTGGCCCTTAAACCCCTATGCAAAAGGGTATGGGAGATATGATGAATGATATGCAAATAGGGAGGTGTGCAAGTGTTGCACTAAGGAGATCTCAACATGGAGATAAAAAGAAATAAAAGGAAGGGATGGAATAATGATGCATGCAATTAACTAAAGAAAAATAAAAGATAAGAGGGGAAAGCTTAGTGGTTTCTCCAATTGGCTTCAAGATCTTCAATAGAGGAAGAAGAGGATGTAGAATTCCATGGATGTAGAGGCTCCAAATCTTCAATAGAGGAAGAAGAACTCCATGGATGAAGCTTTTAGGTGCATGGGAGTCTTCCTCCTTGAGCCTTTGGTCCGGCAGCACCTCCCCTTGAATTGATCTTTATCTCTTAACACAAGGGAGAGAGGAGTCCTATTTATAGGGTTGAAATTCGAAATTAATTCCAAGGGAAATTAGGAAAACATGTTTTAGTGGGATTTGGAATGAGATAAACATTAGGCAAGTGTCCCTTCAACCTTGGAAAGTCATAGGAACCCTTTCCTAAGTGGAAAAAGATATTAAATGAGGAAAGGAAGTGAAATTCGGAATTAAATCAAGAGAAAATAAGAAAACATGTTTTAGTTGGAATTTGGAAGAGATAAACATTAGGCAAGTGTCCCTTCAACCTTGGAAAGTCATAGGAACCCTTTCCCAAGTGGAAAAAGAGATTAAATGAGGAAAGGAAGTGAAATTCGGAATTAAATCCAAGAGAAAATAAGAAAACATGTTTTAGTTGGATTTGGAAGAGATAAACCTTAGGCAAGTGTCCCTTCAACCTTGGAAAGTCACAGGAACCCTTTCCCAAGTGGAAAAAGAGATTAAATGAGGAAAGGAAGTGAAATTCGGAATTAAATCAAGAGAAAATAAGAAAACATGTTTTAGTTGGAATTTGGAAGAGATAAACATTAGGCAAGTGTCCCTTCAACCTTGGAAAGTCATAGGAACCCTTTCCCAAGTGGAAAAGGAGGTTAAATGAGGAAAGAAGGGAAATTCGGAATTAATTCCATAAAAAATTAGAAAACTTAGTTTTGGTAGGATGGAAAGGGGGATCCTTCCTCCAAGTGTCCTTTCAATATTAGGAAGCCATAGGAACTCTTTCCCAAGTGAAAAAGGAGTGTAAGTGAGGAAAGGAAGGGGTGCTTCTGGAGTTCGGAATTGAACAAGAATTGACGACCGAACAGACGGTCGCTAATTAAAGAAATGACGCCCCCTGACGGGGCGTTACTTAAATGACGCCCGGGTCCCTTCCCCCATTTGATTTAAGGCCCGAAAAAATGGAGAAATGGCTCAGAAAAAAAAATGGAGAAAAATGGAAAAACATGTGGAAAGCTTGGGGAAGTTGGATATTCAATAAAAAGGAGGAAAATCACTCAAATAAGTCGATTTGAGGGTCAAATGGGGCATCACAGTGCGATAGGAGATATGCTCAAAATGATGTCAATTTTAGTGTGTCTACAGCTGCCCCGCCTTGGCATCTGCTTTGGAAGGGAGTGACACGGAATGAAATAGAATAGAATGAAGTGAAGCAACATGGAATGGAATGGAATGGAATGGAATGAAGTGAGAGCGAACTGAAAAGTAGATGCCAAGGTGTGATGAGACACGCAATCAACATCACTTGATGAGAATGAAATCAAAAGCTCGAGATGAAGTAAATCTCGGGAAATCCAACGAAATCAACAATGTTTGGATAAAAGGGGAGATGTGCACGCGGTGCACGAAGGAGATAAAATAAAATGATCAACTTCCAGCGCGGTGGAAGTACCCCAGGTCACAAACCTGTAGATTTCACCATTGGGGAGCGGTTACCAGCCAATGTGGACGTGCTGCAGCCAAGGTGGATCAAGGGGAATGATTGAAAAAATAAGATGATAAAAATCCAAACAATGAGTCTCGAGAAAAGACCCAAAACAGCGATAAAACGAACTGAGGATCCAATTCGGCAATGAAAATCTCATATCGAGAAAGATTAAGATCAATTCAACTCTCAATATCAGCTTATCAGAATGATTTTCCAACGTTAATTCAAAGTCCTACATGAATGCATGCTGGGCTAAAGTGAAAATAACAAATGAAAATATAATATAATCAAGGATAATATTGTTAAACTGCCCAGACTGGGTCAAGAAACCAATTCTGCGAGCTGATACTAAGCCGAAGCCCGTTTATCCACTCACCAACTCGTAAAAAGGGAACCATCGTCCCCAGTCTTGGACGGCTCAACGGCCTATCCGTGTGACTAAGACTTCTCTGGAATCATCATTATTTTTGATGAAGGGGAACTCAAATCCCAGATTTGCCAAAGCCACATGGTCCTTGATATAATCTAGTAACATATGTAACATATAGTAGAATGCATACAGGGAGATGGTGATATCAATAAGCATGGGAACTGAGAAATGAGCTGCAAGCACCGTGGGACTTTGATGATGATGCCCAGTCGGCGGGACCAAGAGCTTCTTATCCTGCGCTCAAAAATTCATTAGCCAAGATATAAAAGATAACAAACAATGAAGAAGGCATTTAAGCATAGCAATCATCAAAGCATCAATTATAGCATGTATATGGCATGAATAGCATAAGTCAAATCATAGCATTGTTTGTTGTTTTATCATGAGGAGACAATCTGGCTAATCAAGATTTGGAGATGAATGATCAATATCTGATATAATGCCCATCGGCGGAGTGATCAGATGAAATTAGCAGGAGTTGATTAAAAAAGATTTGGAGATGAATAATCATGAGATATGATAATCAGAATGATATAGGGAGATGATAATCAAAAAAAAATGCCCCTGGTGGCATGTCATGAAAATATCGGGAAAGAATCAATAGATTGATAGCAATAAGTAGAGAGAGGACCCATCCCGTGCTTTTGGTCTCTGCAAAGCTGTTCCTGCAAAACACCATCAGAAAATACAATACAAATTTTTAGATTTTGAAATATGCAAATTTTTATGAGTTTTAAAAATATATGAATTTTTATGTGATTTTGAAAATATTTTGATTTCTTATGAATTTTTGAAAATATTCAATTTTTGTTAGATTTTGATCAGGAAATATTCAATTTTTGTTTGATTTTGGCTTAGACATTGTTAATGCAGCATCAAAGGGTGTTTTGAACCACTGGCTAGGGGTCCTTGTTCCTTCCCTTTTCGCTAAAAATTGCCCAAAGCTGGATGTGCATTGAAAGTGGCATCCTATAACCGACCGTCTTTGATCAACGATGCCCCTACCAAGGCCATACCCGAGAAACATTCGGTCTTGGAGGGAGAAGAGAAGAATAATTTAGGATAAACTTTGTGCAGGATGGGAGATATCGGGACTTGAATTCCTTCCAAGGTGTTCCCTTCAAAGAGGTAGTCTGTTGTGCCGGGGCTTTGTGCCTTTAATTTTTAGACCCTTGACATGCATACGACCAGGGTTTTCCCTGCGGGGACTTTGCCACTCTTGACATGCCATAATTCATACTTTTGCTTTTATCGAAATTTTGACTTGATTTTCATAATAGCCCTTTTCGCGAAATATATATCATGAAAACTCATTTAATTTGGGTCAAGACTGCCCCTATTTGAGACTCCTCTCGTATTGGGGATTATCAAGGTTGGTCATCTCATCCGTCAACTTCTTGCCCCTGCATGCGGCCGAGTAAAGAAGAGAAAAGACTTTCAGATATACTCATGGCATGATCAAGGTAGCAACGGTGTTTAACCAAAGGAGCCGGCTAAGGACGCCGTGAAGTGTGTGGAATGCCCAGCTAAGGGTTACTCTTAACAAGCGGGGAAAGAATGTTGAATTCCCAGCACGGGTTTTTATTAACCAGAGGTGCTACAGAGCAAGCCTAAAGACTCTTTCAGTTTTTTTTTTTTAAGATGAAATTCAATACAGATAAATTCCTAGGATAAAGGCTTAAAATATCACTCTTAATCATGTTAAGAAGCACTTCACTTTGAAAATCATGCGTGAGATAATGATATCATAATAATGCGTACTTACGCCAATATGTTACCTTGCAACCTTTGTAGAAGCAACTGTCAGAGACGAGGTTGATCATCGTGGGATAGTCCTCTTTGGCAGTCAAAAGGATTGGAAGCAAAGGGTTTGAAAGTGGCTTAACAAGAAGGAGTGGTGCCAAGACCAGACTCAGACGAATAAGGAAAAAAGAAAAGAGGCGAGGGCTAGAACTCCCTCACTAAGGCGCGGAGACCCTGATCACATGGAACAGTCTACAGAAGAAGCGGAAAATCAAGAAGAGGGGTGAGGACTAAAGCCTCGGAAGCAATGGGAGAAAGGGCAGATGCCCAAGGCAGTGGATGTGGAAGAAGTTGGGTCAGACCCAGAATTAGGAGGAATCAGAAGAAGAAATTGGTAGATGGAAAGAGGTGGATCCGGAGGGTCCGGAGGCAGAGGAGGAGAATCATGATAGGAGGAATCCGGAGGCTCCGGAGGAATATTGAAAGAAGGGATGCGATGCCCTGGGGAGAAATAGGGAAAAAGATGATGGAAAAGGAAGAAGAAAATGAAGGATGTGATGTCCCGGAGGAGTAGAAAGATGAATCGGAAGAAAGATGGAGGGTCCGGAGGTTCCGGGGGAATGAAATCAGGAGGGTCACGATGCCCTGGAAGATGATAGAGAGAATAAGACAGAGAATTCGGAGGTTCCGGAGGAAGTAAATGGAAAGGGGCACGATGCCCGGGGAAAAGATGGAGACAATCAGGTGGAGGATCCGGAGGTTCCGGAGGAAGAATATAGAAAGGGACGCGATACCCAAGAGAGAGGAATGAAGGAGGATCAGGAGGAAAATCCGGAGGTTCCGAAGGTAGCAAATGAGAAGGGGCGTGATGCCCAAGGGGAAAATCTGGAGGTTCCGGAGGAGGGAGGTGGAAAGGGGCGCGATGCCCGAGAGAAAGGTCCGGAGGTTCCGGAGGAGGAGAATGGAAAGGGGCGCGATGCCCGAGGGGAAAGTCCGGAGGTTCCGGAGGAAGAAGATGAAAAGGGGCGCGATGCCCGAGGGGAAAGTTCGGAGGTTCCGGAGGAGGAAAGTGGAAAGGGGCGCGATGCCCGAGAGAAAGGTCCGGAGGTTCCGGAGGAGGAGAATGAAAAGGGGCGCGATGCCCGAGGGGAAAGTCCGGAGGTTCCGGAGGAAGAAGATGAAAAGGGGCGCGTTGCCCGAGGGGAAAGTCCGGAGGTTCCGGAGGGATAACGAAATCAGAAAGGGCGCGATGCCCAAAGAGGAGGGGTAAAATTCCTGGAGGTTCCAGGGAAATAGCAGGAAGGGGGACGCGATGCCCCAAGGGGAGTGAATTAAAGAAAGATGAAGATGAAGATGAGAAGTGCGGAATATCCGGAGGCGCCGGAAGGCGGGGGAGATACGGGTTCGGGAACCTGGGAAGAAGGAGGTGCAAATGCATGCGAATGCAGTAGCACGGATGTGATGAATGCACAAATGCGACAGAATGCATGGAATGCAAAGAACGTGAAGAACATGAAGGGCGAGAGAATGAGATCCTCCTCTTTACCCTTGGAATGGCCCATGAAGCGAAAGATGAGAATAGGGATGAAGTTGAATGGGAGGTGGGTAAAGGAGTGGAAGGCCCCTTAGCATCAAGATAACTGCCCCTCCACGGCAGTGAAAGTGTATAGCCAATTGGCCTAATGGATGAAATACAAGCCCATGACGAAGCTTCAATAGTAAACGACAACTCCCTTGGAGGGTTAAAAGTAATGGTGTGAGGGAGTTGGAAAGTAGGGCTCAGAAGCATCATGTTGCCCAGGGGTTCAAGATTTGGAAGTTGGAACAGAGGGTGCCCTGCCCGGCCCTTACACAGCATCAGTGCTTGGCATGACGGCGACTTGGCCTCTTCAATCATGCCTGGCACAATAACCCGGATTGGCATCCGGCAAATGAACTCTTGCATTTTGAATAGCGCGGCCATGGCCAAATTCTTCTTTGGCAGCTCTTGATCATCCTCGGCACAAGTGTTTGTAGAAGCACTCCCCTTCCGAGTAGTAGAGGGAGGTGAAGCAGAGGCGGAAGGCTCCATGAATGGTGGGGGCGTAATGAAAGGCGTTGGAGAAAGGATAAGTGGAGGCGGAGGTATAAACACGTCGAGTTTCTCCCTTTGCTCGGAAGCAGTTGGGATTGGCTCGAGTGCAAAAAAGGGTGAATCCTGCTCAGGATTAGCCACGGGTAAAGGTGAAGGGTTATGTGGTGGAATAGGTGTTATAGGCATAGTGGAGGGTTTTGAGGTTAAAGGGGTAATGGAGGGTTGAAGTGGTAGGATGTTAATTGGGGAAGGTTTAATGGTGGGTTCAATGGAGGCCGATGGTGTGAAGGTTAATGGTTTAATGGGTGGAGGTGTCATTGGTGGAGGTTTGATGGAAGGTTCAGGGGAGGTTGATGATATGAAGGTTGATGTAACTGGGGGAGGTATAACTGGTGGAGGTTTGGTGCGGGGAAAATGCCGGACGGGGCGAGCGGTGTTAGGAGTGGGAGGAGACTCAAGATGCGCCGGTGTGGGTGATTGGAGTATCGACCCATCATCGTAACACCAAGAGGTCTCGGAAACGGGGGTTGGATCAGGGATGGTAGCTTCGTCTTGAGCAGGGGGTTCATCAAATGATAGTGGAGGAAGCGGGAAGTTAAGGAAACTCGGAAGGGGTGCCTGCATAGCTTCATCATCATACATTGCTTCAGATTCTTCAATTGTCGGCTCTTGATTGCTTGAAGTGCCAAAGTCATAATCATCTCTCCTATCTTTCCATTCACTCTCCATCTTGGTAATGTCATCCAGGAAAGCGTGAAGAGAATTAACTGGAGTAGGAGGAGCGGGCCGCGGGCTCGTAACCCTCTTTAATTGTTCCTCCATAAGAGTGATTTTGTTAAGGAGAGTTTGCTGGAGGGGTGTGACCTGTGCAACCGAAGGTTGATAGGGCCTTGAAGGAGGAGGGGCCGTATAAAAAGGCCGTGGAGAAGAATTAACGGGCCGACCCATGGAAGAACCCGGATGGGCCGGATTGCAAGGAATAAATGGGCCTTGGGGCCGTGATGGAGGAGGAATAGAAGGAGGCGGGTGATGGGCCACCCGAGTAGAATGAATAGGAGGAGATGGGTGATGGGCCACCCGTGTAGGAATAAAAGAGGGAGGTGGGTGATGGGCCACCCGTGTAGGATTAGAAGGAGGAGGAGAGGAATGAGATGCACCCTCAATGGCGGCCTTAAGGGCTTGGATCTGTTGAGGGGTGAGATGATCTAATGCATGAATTATTTGGGAAACCTTCTCATCATTGGGAGGAGACGGTCCCGAGGGAATAGTGGCTCGCAATTGGATTAAAAGACCATTGGATTGGACATTGCCCATGGGTCGGGCAACACCATAAGAGTGAGGACGTGGTCCTTTGAAAGAATTATGGTGAGAATTATGTTGAACATGTTGGAATTGAGGGGAATAAGATGTGCTAGGTTGATCACCCTCATGAACATTAATTGAATTGAACATGTTATTTTGTCTATCAAAGTAAGCCATTATGTAAGCAATTTAATGTGCAAACAATTTGCAAAGAAGCACACAAGTTGGAATGGTTACCTTGATTTTTTTTATGTTTGAACCTTGGTGAATTAATGATTTTTTACAAAGATTTGGAATGATTCACACAAGGGAGGAACCTAGTTTCAATATGATTACTTCAATGCCAACTAGGAACACTCTCTCACCACGTATAGGCCAACTAAACTCGGGAACTTCAAGGGTACAACCTGCCCGGCGTCCGTGAGGGAATCCACGGGTGCGGGGACTTATGGAGGCTTGGTTTAGGAATTTCCAATCCAAAGAGACGGAATGCTCAATGGAGGGTCCTTCCTTCACCAAGGGGGTGTGTGAAATCCTAATATAGAGAGAGGAGGTCTCCCAAGCCAAATGCCCTAAATGCAAGTCCTAATGCAAAAGACAAAGAAAAGAAAGTATGAACCATGATATGAGCCAAACCAAAGAAAGATAAGGTAAAACACTCACATGGCCATACAAATCATAGCAATCAACATAATATGAAGCATGGCATCCAAAATTTTTTTTTAAAAAAGATGGAGAGATAAGAAAGTGGAATTTTTCAAAAACCAACAAGTTAGCAATCATATAAGGGGAGGGGGATGTGCACGCGATGCACAAGTGATAAAACAAAAAGGAAAGTGCTATGTGGAGCACAAAGGGAGTTGCACCGAGGATGCAAAAGGGGAAGGGTAATCAAAGAAAAACAATGGTGGTCCCACCGTGATCGCCAATTTGTAGATTCTAAGAAATCCACTTAGAACAATTAAAAGAGAAAAAGAAAAAATGAATAGAAGAAGAATGGGAAAAGAGGGAGAAAAGGGGAGCATGCGTAGGATGCTAAGGGGATGTGTGATCGCCAGAGACGCGAGGGCCTCAAAGGATATAAATAATAACAATATGGAGGGATCGCGAAAAATACCTTAAAAGCGCGGGATTGTGAGTACTTTCCTTTCTCTTCCGATCGGCCGGCCGATGAAGAGAGTTCTTCCTTTTTGATTACCCTTGCAAAGATCAAAGACAACAACCAATAAAAATAGGAATTAGAACCAAGGTGAGTGTAGCATCAAATTCATAATAAAGATGAGCATGAAAATCATGTATAAGAACACACCTTGTGGGTATTAGCCCTTAAACCCCTATGCAAAAGGGTATGGGAGATATGCTGAATGATATGCAAATAGGGAGGTGTGCAAGTGTTGCACTAAGAGATCTCAACATGGAGATAAAAAGAAATAAAAGGAAGAGATGGAATAATGATGCATGCAATTAACTAAAGAAAAATAAGAGATAGGAGGGGGAAAGCTTAGTGGTTTCTCCAATTGGCTTCAAGATCTTCAATAGAGGAAGAAGAGGATGTAGAATTTCATGGATGTAGAGGCTCCAAATCTTCAATAGAGGAAGAAGAACTCCATGGATGAAGCTTTTAGGTGCATGGGAGTCTTCCTCCTTGAGCCTTTAGTCCGGCAGCACCTCCCCTTGAATTGATCTTTATCTCTTAACACAAGGGAGAGAGGAGTCCTATTTATAGGGTTGAAATTCGAAATTAATTCCAAGGGAAATTAGGAAAACATGTTTTAGTGGGATTTGGAATGAGATAAACATTAGGCAAGTGTCCCTTCAACCTTGGAAAGTCATAGGAACCCTTTCCTAAGTGGAAAAAGATATTAAATGAGGAAAGGAAGTGAAATTCGGAATTAAATCAAGAGAAAATAAGAAAATATGTTTTAGTTGGAATTTGGAAGAGATAAACATTAGGCAAGTGTCCCTTCAACCTTGGAAAGTCATAGGAACCCTTTCCCAAGTGGAAAAAGAGATTAAATGAGGAAAGGAAGTGAAATTCAGAATTAAATCCAAGAGAAAATAAGAAAACATGTTTTAGTTGGATTTGGAAGAGATAAACCTTAGGCAAGTGTCCCTTCAACCTTGGAAAGTCACAGGAACCCTTTCCCAAGTGGAAAAAGAGATTAAATGAGGAAAGGAAGTGAAATTCGGAATTAAATCAAGAGAAAATAAGAAAACATGTTTTAGTTGGAATTTGGAAGAGATAAACATTAGGCAAGTGTCCCTTCAACCTTGGAAAGTCATAGGAACCCTTTCCCAAGTGGAAAAGGAGGTTAAATGAGGAAAGAAGGGAAATTCGGAATTAATTCCATAAAAAATTAGAAAACTTAGTTTTGGTAGGATGGAAAGGGGGATCCTTCCTCCAAGTGTCCTTTCAATATTAGGAAGCCATAGGAACTCTTTCCCAAGTGAAAAAGGAGTGTAAGTGAGGAAAGGAAGGGGTGCTTCTGGAGTTCGGAATTGAACAAGAATTGACGACCGAACAGACGGTCGCTAATTAAAGAAATGATGCCCCCTGACGGGGCGTTACTTAAATGACGCCCGGGTCCCTTCCCCCATTTGATTTAAGGCCCGAAAAAATGGAGAAATGGCTCAGAAAAAACTGGAGAAAAATGGAAAAACATGTGGAAAGCTTGGGGAAGTTGGATATTCAATAAAAAGGAGGAAAATCACTCAAATAAGTCGATTTGAGGGTCAAATGGGGCATCACAGTGCGATAGGAGATATGCTCAAAATGATGTCAATTTTAGTGTGTCTACACCATCATATGAGCCCAAATGTCCAGAGCTAATCCATTCAGGGATATCCATGGATCACCATATATGTCCCGGGGATAAATTTAAAGGGGGTCAGGCTCCCTTATGTTCCACCATCCCGCATCGGATTTATGAGTAACCCCTTTAGCTCGGGAGGGTTCTGCCACTGCATGAGTTCCGCCGGCTTCCCTAAGGGAATATCAAACATTGCTCCATGGCTGATATATATAGGTCGGGAGGTTTGACCTCTCTCTTTCTCTCGGCTTTCATCCCGGCATTCCGTGGGTGATAGCCTATTTCTCTCTGGGCGTAACCCAGATTAAGAGGAAAGGCTGTCGAAATACCGATCGAAGCTTTAAACCTATATCATGGTCATGGCTCTGCCTTTCCGTGGTGGACATCTTCTATCTCCTCGTTCCCACCAAGTATAACTGTTTTGAACCGCCAATCACACGATCTAGTCTGTTTCTGTGGTTGATGTTATTATCTTACCCTCCTCCCTGGCCCTGGTAGGAAGTTTAAATTAAGCATGTGAACATCTGTTCGCCTTACGAGGCCTCCTATTTTAGCGTTTAATCAAGGGTTGTCCTTCCCTGGAAGGGCGTAATTAACGTCATAGCGTTTATGGTATGACGGACTCCAGGTCCCGACTCGGACTTCACAATCGACTGACCATGTCAGATCGAGCGCACAATAAGATCGTCACACATGTGACTTGCATGCCAATGAACCAATAAATAAATAAATCAATAAATGATAAATCAATCCAATAAAAATAAAATAAATAAATATAAATAAAAATCCCGCGTCCACAGCACCCCACCGGCACTGATGAAGAGACAAAGAGACCAACATGTCATGTCAGTCCCCGACACCCCGTCGGCACCGACGAAGAGAAGAAGAGACCAACATACCACGTCAGCGCCCGGCAACCTGTCGGCACTAACGAAGAGAAGAAGAGACCAACATACCACATCATTCTCCGTCTCCGATCGACACTGATGAAGAGAAGAAGAGACAGACAAATCATGTCAGCTCCCGACACCCTGTCGGCACTGACGAAGAGAAGAGGAGACAGAAAAATCATGTCAGCTCCCGACACCCTGTCGGCACTGACGAAGAGAAGAAGAGACAGACAAACCATGTCAGTTCCTGATACCCTGTCGGCACTGACGAAGAGAAGAAGAGACAGACAAACCATGTCAGCTCCCGACACCCTGTCGGCACTGACGATGAGAAGAAGAGACAGACAAACCATGTCAGTTCCCGACACCCTGTCGGCACTGACGAAGATAAGAAGAGACAAACAAACTATGTCAGCTCCCGACACCCCATCCGCACCGACGAAGAGAAAAAGAGACCAGTACACCCGCGAACACCGCCCGGCTCATCCTTCGCCTGCGCTACCCGTGGGTGGGGGGCATTTGTGGACACCAAAAATTGCACGCACAGATATCCTGCTCGGCCCAGCATCAACAACGGCACCGAGTGAAGAAACCCCGGAGAGACTAGTCACCCAGACTCCCCAAATATGCACACTGCCGTGAAGCCGTCTCCAGAGTCACGACAGTGAATAGAAATCAACCACCAAGAGCCCCACAATCCATGGGCCTCGAAGAAAATCAAACGGGGCACAACTCGTGCTCACAACGGGCTCAAAACTGCCCATTTAGCCATTCAACGGCACGCCCAAGGCCCTTCAGCGGCACGCCACTGGCCCCTCTCAGCGGCACGCCCTTGGCCTTCAGCAGCACACCCCCAACGCCCTTCAGCGGCACGCCCTTGGCCTTCAGCAGCACACCCCCAACGCCCTTCAGTGGCACGCCGTGTAGGCCTTCAACGGCACGCCCCAATGGCCTTCAGCGGCACGCCCTGTAAGCCTTCAACGGCACGCCCTGCAAGCCTTCAACGGCACGCCCCATGTGCCTTCAACGGCACACTATTTTAAGCCTTCAACGGCAAACTATTTCGGGACTTCAACGGCACACTATTTCGAGCCTTCCACAGCACACTATTTCAAGCCTTCAACGGCACACTATTTCGAGCCTTCCACGGCACACTATTTCGAGCCTTCCACGGCACACTATTTCACGCCTTCCACGGCACACTATTTCACGCCTTCAACGGCACACTATTTCGAGCCTTCCACGGCACACTATTTCGAGCCTTCCACGGCACACTATTTCGAGCCTTCAACGGCACACTATTTCGTGCCTTCCACGGCACACTATTTCGAGCCTTCCACGGCACACTATTTCGAGCCTTCCATGGCACACTATTTTAAGCCTTCAACGGCACACTACTTCAAGCCTCCAACGGCACACTATTTCAAGCCTTACACTATTTCAGGCCCTCCAACGGCACGCTTGGGCAGCCCTTCAACGGCACGCTTGGGCATCCCTTCAGCGGCACGACCTTTGGCCCTCCCAGCGGCACACTTCTTGAGCCCGCCAGCGGCACAGCGTGAAGGCTTTTCAACGGCCAAGCGACGTGGCGCCCATACCCTACGCATCCTTGGCGCGCAGTGAGCTGTCCGAGGTGTCAACCAAAGGTTGGGCCACGCAGGCTACTCCCCTGACATCCAGGATGGGGGAAGTCAAACCCCATCATGATCAGCCGCTTCTCGCCTCCGACTGCCGTGCTCGAGGGCTCCCGCTGCTGGGAGTATAAAATCACTCCCATTCCGGCGAAGAAAATGGGGAGAGACACGGAGAAGAGACCCACGGGCAGAGACGAATAGACGGAGTTGCATACGAGAAGAAGAAGAAGAGAGAAGAAAAGGGAGAGGCTCCGGCGTAGAGTCTACCAACAGCCACCAGGCAACGAGAAGAGAGTAAGAGAGAGAGAGGGCTTGATGTAGTAGGGGAAGGTGGGGGAAAGAGCAGTGGACGACCGTCCCTGCTTCGATCCCCAACACCTCCTCCTCTCTTTGTTCTTTGTTTTCCCACCTCTCCGTTCTTTCGTTCTTTAGTTTTCTTTCTTGCCCATACCCTTAGCTCGGGCATGCTTTGTGATGTACACAGGTGGCTACGGCCCTTTGTCTCCCCATTAATAAAGATCTTCCCCCCCTCAGTGGATTTTCTCTTTGTCACGTTGTTTTGGACCACAGTGCGTTTGGTCGTCTTTCCCTTCGCTTCCCGGTGTTTGCGTTCATCCCTCATGCCGACGATTTACTCCGGATGCGGCACCATCTTGAATGGTTTGAGGTCACGAACCTCCTCCCGTAAAGCCCAGTGCCTTCACCTGTGTCTTCCCCTTTGAACCTTTTTCCCCCTTGCCGGAAGTCCCTGTGGGTTTGATCGGCCTAACACCCTTCCCCTTTAACAGGCCAACCCCTTTTGGAGCCCTGTCCGGTGCACCTGCACTTTCCTCCAGTGGCACACCCTTCCGGTACCTTGGCCAGCACACACATAGCAGCCCCCAGCGGTACGCCTCCCCCTTGGTGCCTCAGCGGCACGCCTGGCCTCTCCCTAGCCCGGTACACCCCTCAGGCACCCTGTGCTCGTTCTTGGCCGGTACGCCTTGGCTAACCCCCAGTCCACCCTGTCCAGGCTTAGAAGTCTTCGGTTCACTATTTTCTCGTGTTTTCCAAAGTTTTATTAAGGTGTTGCCGCCCTCGGGCGCCCACCTCCAGTTGTCGGGTTCCGCCACTCCATGTGGACGCGTTCCCATTATCTCCCTTACGCTCGGGTCAAGGGGAGATGCTGTCGAATTTTTGATAGAAAATAACGAGACGTTAAAAGGCAAAAGGATGCAACAAACGAATGGGATAATAAATACATATCAAAAGACAATAGAACCATCAAACGAATAGAACAACGACAGATTGCAAGAAGGAGGAAAGACTTGTATAAAACTACTCAAGACTCAAAGAAAAGAAGAAAAGAAACGCCTTAAAAACAAGTAGTAGAGGAGTGGGCCTTCGTCGGCACGCCTGTTCCAGCCTTCACCGGTACACCTGGTCAACCCTCCAGCGGCACACCCTATCAGCCCTTCAACGACACACCTGCTTGGCTCCTCACCGGCACACTCTTCCTCACCCACTCACCCTCTCACCGGCACACACTCCATTCCCCCCTCACCGGTACACTCTCACCCTCTCACCGGCACACACTCCATTCCCCCCCCACCGGTACACTCTCTCCCTCACCATCACACTCTCTCCCCCTCACCGGTACACCCTCTATCTCTCCCTCATCTATCTCCCTGTCTCACCTCTTCTTCCACCGTCTCCCTGAAGCGGACCATAACGTGTAGACTTGGCAGATTCATGCACGAACACAAAAATGAGCAATGTACAAACTTTACGTGAGGAATTGTATAAATGCAAACAGTGAATTATGGCCAATGTGTAGACTTTGCGCTACAATGTATAGACTTTGAACTGCAGCCAATGGCCAACGTATAGATTTTGAGCTGTAATGTACAGACTTTGAGCTGCAATGCATAGACTTTGAGCTGTAATGTACAGACTTTGAGCTGCAATGTATAGACTTTGAGCTGGCCAACGTACAGACTGTGGGTTGGCCAACGTATAGACTTTGAACTGCAGTCAATGGACAACGTATAGACTTCGAGCTGCAATGTACAGACTTTGAACTACAGCCATGGGACAATGTATAGACTTTGAGCTGAACAATGTATAGACTTTGAGTTGACCAATGTACAGACTTTGGGCCGGCCAATGTATAGACTTTGAACTGCAGCCAATGGACAACGTATAGACTTTGAGCTGCAACGTACAGACTTTGAGCTGCAATGTATAGACTTTATGCTGGCCAATGTACAGACTTTGAGCTGATGAATGCTGGCCAATGTATAGACTTTGAGCTACAACGTGTAGACTTTGGGGTTATCAATGTATAGACTTCGAGCTACAGTCAATAGACAATGTATAGACTTTGAACTGCAGCCAATGGACAATGTATAGACTTTGAGCTGAACAATGTATAGACTTTGAGTTGGCCAATGTACAGACTTTGGGCCGGCCAATGTATAGACTTTGAACTGCAGCCAATGGACAATGTATAGACTTTGAGCTGCAACGTACAGACTTTGAGCTGCAATGTATAGACTTTATGCTGGCTAATGTACAGACTTTGAGCTGATGAATGCTGGCCAATGTATAGACTTTGAGCTGCAACGTATAGACTTTGGGGTTATCAATGTATAGACTTCGAGCTGCAGCCAACAGACAATGTATAGACTTTGAACTGCAGCCAATGGATAATGTATAGACTTTGAGCCGCAATGTACAGACTTTAGACTAAATAACGTATAGACTTTGTGTGTTGGTTGAATAGGCAATGTATAGACTTTAGGCTGAGGAACGTACAGACTTTATGTTATCCCCCTCCTTCACCGACACACTCTCCAGCCATCGCCTGTGGACACCAATAAACGAATAAACCAACAAGATAATAACAGGTGAAAAAAGTGCGTCCACATCGCCCCAGCGGTACACTTCCTTCAGGCCTTCACCGGTATGCCCTCCTCAAGCCCTTCAACGGCACACGTCTCCAGCCCTTCGCCGGCACGCTTTTCTACCTACCTTCCTTCAGCGGTACACCCCCCTTTAGCCCCCTTTTTAACTCGCCAAGGGTCAACTCTCCCCAAAAAGAATATATATATATATATATATATATATATAATACATGAATACACATATATATGTATATATAGGCATATAATGGCAGCACTGACAAGTTAATAAAAATCATGATGAATAAATAAACATGAACATATCCGTATAAAAAAAATGACGAATGAAATAAGTGACAATAATAATAATAATAATAATAAGGGCAATAATGACAATAAGCAAGATAAGGGAAATCACCCGGAACAGATACGGAAAGAGGAATAAGCAACAGAGTAACAAGAACAATAATGATAAAACAATATAAGGTATTAATAATTCCACATTGTAGCCCCGTCTCCCCCGCGACCCGGCGTTGAAGGAACAATAATGTGGCCCTCGTAGGCCGGGCCCGGGCCCTGGGAGTCATCCCGAAATGGTCATGGCCCGACCTTGCTTCGGGCTGATATTCTGATTGAATCGGACTCGTCTCTCAGGCCGGATCCCTTCCGAGCCGCTACTAAAATTGCCGCATGTTCGGCAGACATTTGAACGGGTTCACCTCGATTTCCGCCGCATTTCTATTACGGACCTGTGTCCGAACATGAAAAGGCCCGTGAATGATCGACATGGCCGATGGCTCCCATCCCGACATGGTCGTAATCCGGCATTGCTCCGGGCCAATAGTTCATCAATTCCGACCAGCTCCTATTGGGATTCGTTCCCGCTATTTCATTGAAACTGCCGCGAGCTCGACATATATTGGTATGGGGTTGTTTCCATCTGCGCCGCACCTTCAATACGGACCTTTTGTCCAAATATAAAGTGGTCCGTGAGTGACCGACAAAAATCGGAATAGAACGAGATGGCTCCCGCCATCCCCGGACCCTTTGCATGGGAATATCAACAAGGCCTCGGTGGGCCACGTCTAGACCTCGGGCTTGTCCCGATTATGGTCATTGTATGACTCCTATCCTCGGCCTATAGCTCGCTCCCTTCGAACACGTTTTGATTTTTGGAATCTAGTCCCGGGACTCTTCCCCGTTGCCCTCCGGCACCGGAATCATTAATGATGCCCACGCAAGCCCCGTTTGGACCGCGGGAGGCGCCCCCGGTATGGTCCCGACTCGATCTCGCACCGGGCCAATAAATTCACTAGTTTCTTGCTACACTAACCGAGATTTAACCGAATGTTTCCAGTGTCTCGGAATAATATATTTGCCGTATCATGGCATACATATGTTCCAGGTCCTCCTGCGACGATTATGATATTCTCAAGTCGGACACCCGTCCGAATATTAAACGGTCTCCCGAATGACCGACACGTTTCGAACTTCCGCTTCCCTAGACACAGGGCTTTTCCGCCGATTCAAGGGATATTCCCTCGTTGCCCCTTGGCACCGGAAATATTAATGACGCTCATGCAAGTCTTGTTTCGACCGCGGGGGGGGGGGGGGGGCCACCGCAGTACGGTCGTAGCTTGCTCTTGCACCGGGCCAACATATTTACTGGTTTTTGACCGCTCCAACCGAGGCTCAGCCGAATGTTTTCCGCTCTTCCGAACAATAAATTTGCCGCACCTCGGCATACATGCGTTCCGGTTTTCCCCCGATAACCGCTATTTTCTCGAGCTGGACATTCGTCCGAACATTAAATGGTCAGTACACGATCGACATGACCGTGAATGGTTTTCTTCTCGCTCTCGTGCGAGGATTTCAATACCTCGTAATAGACCTTGCATGCAATTATTTTATTGGCCATGAGGCCCTGAACTCCGGCGATTAATCAAGGGTGTTCCCTCGTATGGGGGATGTAAATGACGCCGTGACCTTTATGGCGCGGCGGGTTTTGGTCCCGACACGAACCACACAATCATCTGACCCAGTCAGATCGAGCGCACCATGGGCTCTTCGGAGCCCGAACAAATTGTCACTTCGGTGACTGGCACGCCCACGCACTTAATAGATGAACCACCTGAACGATCGAATTTTAGTGCGTCCACAACCACGTAGCCTGCTTACACGTTTAGTGGTCCCACCAGGGAGTGGTGGAGAGGCTACCCTGAGGACGGTTTTAGGCTGGTTTCCGTCGGGCCCCGCGTCTAGCAACCAGAGTCCGGCTGAGGGGGAAATCGTTCAGAGGGCCAAACCAGGGACGGACGGTCTGTGTGTGCACACGTGGTTGGGGGCGGTTGGACCCACGCTGACGAGCGCGACCCCAGCTAGTCACTTATTTTGTGGTTACTTGTACGGTGTCCTTGCCTCCGCCGGGGGCTATCGTGCCAGACGGACACCTACGGTGCAGTGTAAGACGTCAGGGGACGCTACCGACTGTGCTTCTAGTGGGAGGTACTCCTGTCGAGTCGTGAGTGACAGACAGTCAGTCTCTGTGACTTCGACCTTCGGGTTTTTGGTCGTGTTGACCATTAAGTTCTGGGTGTTTCGCCGTGGCACGTGTGTCGGTTCTCGTGCCGTGAGACTGGTGCTAGTAGCTTTACCGAGATTGCGTCTTGTTGTGCGGTACCCAGGATCGGGCGGTCGGGGTTGCACCTTGGACAGCGTGTCTAGGTTGGCCATGTCCTGGGAGACAGGCGTCTACAGCGGGGTTGCCGTGGGTTTTACTTCGGTAAGTGGTGCTAGTGTGGTCCGATTCCCGACTGTGAGATCGGGACTTCTCTTTCTGCTTGACCGGTACAGTAGGAGTAGCTATAGTGCTGAGTTTTGACCGGCCACCGGGTTTACTGTTCCTGCTGTTACTGTTGCTCTTGTAGTTACAGCTTTCCGTGCCGCCGTTGTTCTTAGTTGGGGTTCCGTGGGATCCCTACTGGGCCAGTGACAGGAGGCTCACCCCTGCTTTGGAGGTGTGGCGGTTCTTTCTCGTTGTTCGAGGACGCTGTTCAGAGGTTCTTAGTTGCCAGCTCGCCGGGCCGAGTGTTCACTAGGCATGTGGTATGTTTTACTGCTTTAGACTGTACTTCCTGTGGGACTGGACTATGTTGCTGTAGTTGTTTAGTTATTTCTGTTAATGGTTGAATTGTCCTGCTTTATTTCCTATTTCTATGTGCCTCCACACTCCTTTTAGCCCTTCCGAGCCCTCTCAGCTCGTGGGCGGCGGTTCGAGTCTCTGGTTATCGGGCCTTCCCGGTAATCAGATTCTCGGGTCGTTACAACTGGTATCAGAGCGGAGGTTGTGGACGTACATAGGAATTTGAGATATTGCAGTGATCATAGTCCATAAGGTCTAGTACAGTCGGCAGCTGGCTTAGGGTTTTGTGTTCATTTTCCGCCTAGTTTCTCGCTTGAGAGCTTGAGTGCGCTGTGAAGGTAGTTGCTGTTTGCGGCTTTCGTGCCGACATGGGGTCTAAGGATCGAGGTTGAGAGCTTCTCCCTCATCGGTGGTGATCCCGGTTGTGCTCCGTTGGGCAGAGGTTGCCGGCAGGTGCGTTGCTGCGGTGCTGCGTTCAAGGTTTCTGTAGCGAGGTCAGGTGGCTGGTGCGGATTGCTTGTGGTTAAGTGGCCGTGAGTGTGCTCTGAGGGAGCTGTTGTTGGGTCTGGCCACTTTAGCTTGAGGTTATCCAGCCCCTGAGGTGTTAAGGTCATGGTTTGAGGTGTCGGAGCGAGTGCTCTGATCGAGAGGTGCGCTCGGGTGAGCGGAGGATCTTCTCGATGAGTTGCTGATTTTCGAGCATGATGTTCTTGTCGTGCTCTGTGACGTCAGAAATGACGTGTCGGTCTTGATTGTTTTGCGGATTTTGAGGTAGGAATGGGCTGTGGTGTCCCAATAAGTTTTACTCCTGCGCTGTTGTGTGCGAATGGGTTGTGTTCGCCCTGGATTTGGTTTGAGTTGTGAAGGTTCCGCGGTGAGTTTCGGGACTCGGGGATGAACGTTGACGGTCGTCGGTTATGGCTCGTGTTGCGGCTCTTGGCGTGGTGTTCTGCGGTTCGAGAAATTGCAGCGGTTGTACACCGAGAGATGCTGTGATTGTGGTCCGACGTGACACTCGCCGAGTGTGTCGGAGGCGTTGACCTGACGCGGTGATAGTTTTCTCGATGTTGGAAGGTGCTGTTCTCAGCATGTGTGAGGTTCGAGGTCAGGTCAGGCGCGGAATTTTCTGTTGGTCGGAACTGCAATTGGTTTCTCCTTTGGTTGGAGGAGATCGCGGTTGGCTAAGGTTCATCGTCTTGCATCGTGTGTCCGTATTAGTTGGCCTTGTGTGCCATGAAGTCCGTGCGAGACGTGCTCCTTGTCTTGGCCAGGCAGTTGCCTGCGAGGGTTGTGCCCGTTTCCCTTGTTGTGTAAGGGTGCTGGCACTGTTCCGGAAGGACGAGGGCTGGTTGGGCGGTGTTCACATTCTTTGCTTTGCGCGCGTGGATTAGAGTGCACGGCGGAAGCGTGGTGGACTCATGACCCACTGGTTCAGGATCGTAGCGTTGGTTGCTATGGGCGGATTTCCTGAGTTTGGGTTGGACATCGGAGGATTGGTTCCTCGGTGTGAGACGTGTTGTTGCCATGCCGTTGCTCGAGATATCGTGGTTCTTGGCACTGGCAGGCGGAGTGTTGGGGAATGTGCTGGCTAGTGCGCCGCATGAGTACCTTGTTCCTGTGATGGAAGCCGTGTTAGGCGTCAGTTTTAGACCCGGATGGGGTTGTTGAGACTGTCGCTTGACGGAGGTCGAGGACGTGTTGGTCAGAGTCGGTGGCTTGGTGCCCGACTTGTATTGGAGGTTGTGTCCTCGGTTGAGATCGTGTTTTGAGGAAGTGATCTCTGAGAGATTTTGGGTTCCGGTTGGCAGCTACGAGTGACTGGTAAGACTAGTCTCGTAGTCGACCATGATAAGATGTGTTTTGCTTGGGGACCCATGTGCATTGATCATGGTGCTGGCAACTAGGTTGCCGTAATTTTGGATGGCACTTTCCTCCCCTAGAGATGTGTGCCGTGGATTGTTCCGGTGGTGTCCCGTGGCTCTGTGGTAAGGGCGGAATCGGGATTTGCAGGTGTCCACTTGGATTAATTGGCGAAGGATTCGATGAGGTAGGACGGAAGAGTGACGCATGTGCGTGGAGGTCCTTGACGGGACGTTGCTGTCACAACGGTTATCCTTGGTCTGGTGACCAGTATGGGAGGATTTCCCCGTAAGTCTGAGTCGAGTGAGGTGATGACCGAAGACTCATGAGTCTTGTCGTTGGTGTCATCGTGCTCCCCTGCAAGGGTAGAGTTGGCGCGATGCTCGAGATCGGATGCAGTGTCCGAGAGGAGTGCAACTCGTGATGTGGTAGTTGTCTGTGTGAGTCAGCGGATGGCCTGTCGTGAGTTGGATCGTGTCTGCTGGGCCGGTGGAGGTTTCCCGTTGACGTGTATCTGGAGACCAGTGGATGGTTTTTTCACAGACAGAATATGATGTTGGTTGTGTATCGAGATTGGTGAGAGCTGTGTATCAGTGAGGCCTTTGGTGGTCATCTCTGTGATGTGCTTTCCAGATGGAATCTGGGCTTTGCCGAAATTTGTCTTCTGGGTTCTGGCAGAGTTGGCATGGTGGTATGGCTGGCTTTCGACTTGCCAGGTGTGAGGTGCCTCTTGGTGTTGAGCCGATGAGCTGATTGCGGTCTGTTGAGATGGCTACGTGAGCTGTTGGAGGCTCTGTGTTGGTTGTTCCCTTGAGAAGGGTGTGCCACCTGTCAGCTGGTTGTGAAGCTGACGTGTGATTTTTCTGCCAACCATAGGATGGATCGGTAGCTGTTTCTCAAGACGAGGACTGTGTCTCCTCGGTGGGCGAGATGGTGGCAGCGGTGCCATGATTGGTTTTCGTTGTGGCTGAGGTGACGCCGGACTGCGTTTGTTGGTGTGCCTACTCTGATGGCCGATGTGTGCGGCATGTGGAGCGAGGTGTCGTTCGTGGTGGTAGTCTGGTTGTGTCCCTCAGGATCGATGTTGTCACGTCCCGAGCGCGGAAGATACTCGGATGCGTGACGCGTCTATATAGATCGTGTCATTAGAGTGATAAGAATTTTAACATACAAAATTTCGGAGTGCGCAAATGACTAAAAATCTAATAAATTCCAATAGTCCAAGTGATGCTTATTTGATTAAGCAAAGGAAATAAAGACATTCCATGACAAATTTTCAAATGTAGAAAGCCAAACATTAGGCTACACGACTTAACACAAAGTTTATACCACTAACTGACATAACTGGAAATACAAGGTAGACTCAAATAAATTCAAAGACTCGACTAGCTAATGATAAATGGATGGCGTTCTAGCACTCTTCACTCGGCCTCAAACCCATTCTTGTCGCTATCCGAATCACCTGAAAATGTTAGGAAGCAACTGGATGAGCGAATCGCTCAGTAGGAATTACATCTCAAATTCGAGCAATCTTTATGTGAATTACAATTTACATGTATTATCAGTATGGCTATGTATGACATACGTATAAAAGAATCGGGTATGTATGTATATCTATACATGATGAACAATAAGAGATCAAGAGCAGTATACAGAGAGTATATCAAGATTTCAAGTAATTGACCAGCAGTATTTCAAGAATTATAGATGTAAATGCCACTTCGTGTCTAATAGGGATTCATGTACGATTACGAATTCAAGTGCGAGTATGTACTCATGTACAAGTATATCTCAAGTACGAGCAAGTAAAATTTAATTCAAGCAAGTAAAGTTAAGTACGTATCAGTAGAATTGGCTATTTCAATCAAGCAAGTATTTCGCCCTTTCTCGGGCCACAAGTCAAGTATTGCCCGTCCGGGCCACGCAAGCCAAGTCGAGTGAGTAAAGAGAGAGTATGGTGGAGTGTCTCAAGTCAAGCAAGTACTCCGGTGCAATGCTAAACACCGTGGTCAATAAACTCCCATGGGCACAAGTACGTTCGGGTGCTCCTCCTAGGACCAGACCGGGCCCTATATGCACAGCATTTCATGTATTACCTTTGACATCCACTCTCATTTATAGCCAATATGGAGTTTCAAGGGTTGCCTTAGTAGGATATACAAGGTAGATTTTTATGGAATGGAATTCAAGGACTCATAATATGCAAGAAAATGACTTAGGGTTGCGTCTGTACAAACCACGATAGAAATGAGAGAAAAATTATCAATTTATATACTTTTTCTTAAACAAAAACTCTAGATAACTCTATAGTAAGGTTAAACAATAGTTAGAACATCCCATAAGGGCCATTATGCAATTATGTTAGTTTACTATTTACGAATGCTATTCATTACTATTCACTTACTATTCATTTACACTATTCACACAAAATAACGACCTTCAATGAGTCGTCATTTTTGTGAATGACGAATATTCTAACAGTAGTCATTTCTAAGTTTAAGTATATATTAATCGTTTAGTATATTAATCATCCATGTGAAAAATTTAATAAATATGAATCATGATACCTAATCTAATGCATGGGCATACCGTTAGATTCCTTATATTTTTCTCTACCTATCTACGTGTCTATATCAAAAAAATTCTTTTATTTGGAGAAGTGATACTATTCATTGAAATAGTGACTTTTATACACTATTCATACGGTAAAAATTTCTCGAAAATAGAAAGTAAGGATATGGACAGGTAGAGGACATTCTCGGGAGTTCAGAATCATGCTCATGCGAAATTGTTAGATTTTGATATTTAATAAATTGAGGTGATTTACGCCGGGAAGGTACATTCTGTGACTCAAAACACTATTCAAATACTATTCATTTTTAGTACTTTCAATAAATCAGGAATTAAGTAGATGGTTAAATAGAGAAAAATATTAGAGTTCAAGAACCATGTTCATGCAGGAGTTTCGTGATCAGGCTAAAAATGTTATAATTGTCTGAACATGGTGGCTCTACATTATGAGTCACAGTTTACTATTTAGACACTATTCATTTTTAATTCTTCCAGTAAATCAGGAATCAAAGACATGGACATGTAGAGAAAAATCTAAAGGTCACAGAAATATGTTCAGTCAAAATTTTGCATGGTCCGGTTTATTAGTTATAGATTTTTGAATGTTTTGATTTACTGATTTCTAAAATTTTTAGGAAATGAATTGATGATATAGATCCTGTCGTTATATAATGGATTGCACAGTCGTCACTTTTGTAATTGACGCCCTGGTCAGGGGCGTCATTTACAAAACTGTGTCACTATTCATATACTATTTATGAACTATTCATTCGTGTAAAAAATTTCTGAATCAGGAAATAATGATACGAATATGTTGAGAAAAATGTCATGATTCCAGAAACATATTCATGCAAAAATTTCGTGATTTAGTTTGATAGTTATGGATTTTTGAATGTGTTAAATTATTAATTAATCAAAATCCAGGAAATTTAATTGACAACATGGGTCATGACTTCAATTAATGGACGACTGTTTGTACAATCGCCACTTTTGTAATTGACGCCCTGGTCGGCGGCGTCATTTACAAATTGTTTCAGTGTAATATTCTATTCATGTAATATTTTTTTTAATATGTCTTCGATTAATTGACGACTGTTTTAATAGTCTTCAATTTATAAATTGACGCCCTGATCAGGGGCGTCATTTACATATAATGGTAACTATTCATTCACTTTTCATATGTATAAAAATATTCTAAATTTATCAATTACTTAAAATTTCAGAAATAAAATTGACGACATGGGTCATGTCTTCAATTTTATAATTGACGACTATTTACACAGTCTTCAATTTGGTAATTGACGCCCTAGGCAGGGGCGTCATTTACCCTGCTTCACTATTCACGTACTATTCACCAGTAAAAAAAATTAAAATATTCTTCATTTTTTAATTTGTAAATTGACGATTATTTTCACAGTCGTCAATTTAGTAATGGACGCCCTGATCAGGGGCGTCATTTATCGTGGTTCACTATTCACGTACTATTCACCAGTGAAAAAAATATTCTAAATCAATAAGTAATTATACCAATATGTCGAGAAAAATGTCAGGATTCCAGAAACATGATCATGTAAAATTTTAGTGCTTTAGTTTAATTGGTATGAATTTTTGAATGTATTGAATTATCAATTACTCAAAATGAAGAAATTAAATTGACGACATTGGTCATGGCGTCCATTTAATTGACACATGTTTTGACAGTCTTCAATTTGATAATTGACGCCCTGGTCAGGGGCGTCATTTATAAAAATATTTCACTATTCATACACTATTCATGCACTATTCATCCGTATAAAAATATTCTAAATCAAGAAGTAATGATACGAATATGTAGAGAAAAATGTCAGGATTCCAGAAACATGTTCATGCAAAAATTTTGTGATTTAGTTTTATAGTAATGGATTTTTGAATGTGTTTAATTATCAATTACTCAAAATTCTACAAATCAAATTGACGACGTGATGCATGCCGTCATTTAAATGACGACTGCATCCGCAGTCTTCAACTTTTAAAATGACGCCCTTGTCACGGGCGCGATTTTTAACAGGCTGAAAAAATATGGTTATTAATACTGTAAATAGTGTGATAGAATATGCTTAAAAACTCATAAAAATCATGCTAACAAACTAAGTTAAAAATCATAAAGATCATAGTAATATGTGACAGGCTATTAAAATAACATGGTATATACATGATTTATAGCATGGTTGATGAGTTAAACGAACTCTAAGCATGCAATATTAAACCTATTTAGCTACTGGTTAGGCAAGGATTTGAGAACACCTACCTTTTGACGTGTGATACTAAGTTCAGAGCTGCAGCAGGATCTCAGCAGCAGGGGAGGAAGAGCTTCTGTATCACAGCACAGCAGTAGCCTCCTCACAGTGCTACGTATGCCATTAGATATAGGAAATCACAAGGCATTAGATAATGCCTCATGAGTCAGGCTGAGTGGGATTTGTCTCTACCAGCTCGAAAGAGTTGTTCGGTGCTATTATTGCCAGCTCTAATGAGTTGTTTATGTCTCAACCGTGTGTAATTGACGCCCGTATCGTGGTCGTGTATTTTATAAATGACGCCTTGTGTAGGGGCATCCTTTTAATGACGCCCTTTACAGGGGCGTTATATTCAATAATGACGCCCTTAAAGGGGGTGTCATTTGTTAGAGGATTAGAATCGCCCACGCCATAACCGTACTTAAAATAAAGACGCCTAGAAACAGGGCGTCAATTGTTAAAACGACGCCCTTGCTCTGGGGCGTCATTTTCACTTAAGTAATAGGACGCCTCTATAAGGGGCGTCAATTAGTAAAATGATGCCCTAATTAGGGGCGTCAATTCCCGAGGGTGGACAATGTCCACATCCACTTACGTAACATCATGGGGCATTGTGTTTAAAGTTGTTTTGTAATTTTATAGAATAACCCTCCCTTTGTTTTGTTTCTTTCTACAATACCTCCTATGTAAGATTCTTTACCCATGTGCATAAAGTTAGATTGCACATTTGTAAGCTAGTCCTCCTATAGTTTAGTTCTTTAAACAAAACTTAGAATTCTATTAAGAAGAATAGGTTACGTATACATAAGATGAGGATTTGTAATTTTATATGCTAGCCCCCCTAAGGTTTTGGCTCTTTACACAAAGCCCTCATGATTCTTTATGTTATAAAGTAGGGTTGGCTTGTATATTTTCATTATAGTCCTTGTAAGGTTGAGTTCTTTATGTAATGCCTTCATATATGCTAAAGCCTTCATGTATGCTTTCTTTTAGGAAGAAGTTTTGAATTTACGCAAAGGTATTTATCGGGGTGCTACAGGTGTTTTCGTGAGAATCGAGGTTTTCTGCGCTGGGGCCCTGACAGCGTTGTCAGTTGGTTGAGGTGTTCTTCCCCTATGACTTGGTGCTAGTCTTGAATTTCGAGGATGAAATTCCTTTAAGGGGGGAGGGCTGTAATGTCCCGGATTTTTCGGATCATTTTAGTGGGTCTCGGAGTGTATTTTGTGCTTTACACGTGTTTTTCCCTGATGTGCCTTAGGAACACTATGCAGGGCGAACCGTGACATTCTCTGACTCCGGGACAGTACCACTGCGTTGTGTTCCTCCTGAGGATCGCGGAGATAATTTTTCATAATTTTTTGAATTTATGGAATTTTTAAATTTTTTTATATATTAACCTTTTTTCTCTCTCCCCCTCTCATTCTCTCTTTCTCACTCTCTCTCATCTCTTTCTCTCCCCCTCTCCCCGGGCGGCCGACGGTGGCGGAGGAGGGCGAGGCGGCGATGGCGGGAGGCGAGGGACGGGGAATAGGTCGAGGATCGACGGATGGTGGCACGTGGAAGCTCGGCCGCAGGTTCGTGGAGCGGCGAGGGTTTCACGGCGATTTCTTCGTGGATCGGCGTCCACAGCGCGTCGAATCTTCGGTGGAGGTAGGGAGATGGACTCCCAGCTCGTGCACTTTCTTTCCCGCAAGTTTTGTAGGCCGCGATGAGCCGAGCGGGTGTATTTGGGGATTTTGGGAAAAAATCCATATTTTTGGGGTTGTGAGTCGATCCATTGCGTTTTTGGCCGATCCGAGGCCATAGATGTATGCTAGGGGCTATTTGGGGGCTTCCCCCTTGTTTTCCCCCTCTCCCGTGGACGTATGGGGGCGTGGGATGATTTTTGGGTCGTTTCCCACCGTCCCGCTCTCGGGACGGTGTGACGGTCCTTCCAGTGACCATCACAGGCTGTGACGCCCCAGGGTGGGTGCGTTACGTGCCGTGACGGCCCAAGAGTGGTGCGTCACGGAGGTTTGTAGTGTCGGTAGGGCGTCGGTCGCTCTAGCGGTCTTACGATAAATCGTTAGAGGGTGTGACGCGCCTGGGTTCGACCGTTACATCTGTTATCGTGATTTTTGACCGATCGGGGTCACGGGACTCTGACGCACCAGGGGTGGACCGTCAGAGCCTTGTGACGCCCTTTCTTGGGTGCGTCAGAGTGGATGTATCCCTTCTTCTAACGCACCTGGGTAGGTCCGTTAGGGGTTGTGACGCCCTTTCTTGGGTGCGTCAGAGTGGACGTATGCCTTCTTCTAACGCACCTGGGTAGGTCCTTTGGGGTTGTGACGTCCCGAGGGGTGTGCATCACAACCTTTTTTGGTCTATCTTCTAACGCAGCAGACTTGGTCCGTTAGAGGCTGTGACGCCCCAGGATGGGTGCGCCACAGCCAGTTTTGCCTGTTTCGTGTAACGCTCCTGTGTTGGACCGTTATAGTGATGTGACGGCTTAGTTTTGGACCATTACAGCTGTGATGGCCCAAAGATAGACCGCCAGGCACTGTGTTGTGCCGAAGTGGTTCTTCGTGCATGCCGCGATCGTTTCACGTTGTGTAGGTTCCTGGTCGACCCGATTGGGACCCAGTGGTCGACCTGCGATCTCGTCAATGTCCCAGACACGCCGAGGGTTCTGTGTACGTGTTTTGAGGGTGTCGGGAGGACTGTGCTACCTCGTTTAGAATGCCCATGGGTTTGAGAGTTTGGGTGACTCCTCGTGTTCCGGGCTTTGTGTTACGCTTGATCGAGTCACCGTGCGTCGGTGTGAGTGCGGCGAGGGTTCCCCGCATGCCGTGAGTTTCTCCGAAAAGAGGTTTCCGAGTGGGCCATAGGTAGGGCCTGGGACTGCGAGTCCGATTGCCCAGCCTAGGGCTGGAGGGTTCCCGCTTTTCCCTGAGAATGGGATTCGGTTTGGCGGCCTGTGAGCTACCTTGGGAACCGTGCTTCGACGTTTCTGCGTGGCCGAGTGCGTGGCCCGTGGACTGTGAGTCTCGTTTCTTCTCCGACCGTGGTCACCGTGCGACGATGCTGGTACGTGGGACGGTCCCCGTACTTCGTCGGGTTCGGACGTTATTTTCCGTTGACTTGAGAGTCTACTCCTTCAGTGACCCTCCGCTAGCCGTAGCCTACTTACACGTTTAGTGGTCCCACCAGGGAGTGATGGAGAGGCTACCCTGAGGACGGTTTTATACTGATTTCCGTCAGGCCCCACGTCTAGCAGCCAGAGTCCGGCTGAGGGGAAAATCGGTCAGAGGGCCAGACCAGGGACAGACGGTCTGTGTGTGCACATGTGGTTTTGGGCGGTTGGACCCACGCTGACGAGCGCGACCCCAGCTAGTCACTTGTTTTATGGTTACTTGTACGGTGTCCTTGCCTCCGCCGGGGGCTATCGTGCTAGGCGGACACCTGCGGTGTGGTGTAAGACGTCAGGGGACGCTACCGACTGTGCTTCTAGTGGGAGGTACTCCTGTCGAGTCGGGAGTGACAGACTGTCAGTCTCTGTGACTTCGACCTTCGGGTTTTTTGTCGTGTTGACCGTTGAGTTCCCGGTGTTTCGCTGTGGCGCGTGTGTCGGTTCTCGTGCCGTGAGACTGGTGCTAGTTACTTTACTAAGGTTGCGTCTTGTTGTGCGGTACCCGTGATCCGGCGGCCGGGGTTGCACCTTGGATAGCGTGTCCAGGTTGGCCGTGTCCTGGGAGACATGCCTCTACGGCGGGGTTGCCGTGGGTTTTACTTCGGTAAGTGGTGCTAGTGTGGTCCGATTCCCGACTGTGAGATCCAGACTTCTCTTTCTACTTGACCGGTACAGTAGGAGTAGCTGTAGTGCCAAGTTTTAACCGGCCACCGGGTTTACTATTCCTGTTGTTACTGTTGCTCTTGTAGTTACAGCTTTCCGTGCCACCGTTGTTCTGAGTTAGGGTTCCGTGGGATCCCTACTGAGCCAGTGACAGGACGCTCACCCCTGCTTTTCAAGTGTGGCGGTTCTTCCTCGTGGTTCGAGGATGATGTTCAGAGGTTCTTAGTTGCCAACTCGCCGGGCCGAGTGTTCACTTGGCACGTGGTACGTTTTACTGCTTTAGACTGTACTTCCTGTTGGACTTGACTCTGTTGCTGTAGTTATTTATTTATTTCTGTTAATGGTTGAATTGTCCTGTTTTATTTCTTATTTCTATGTGCCTCCACACTCCTTTTAGCCCTTTCGAGCCCTCCCGTCTAGTGGGCGGCGGTTCGAGTCTCGGGTTATCGGACATTCCCTGTAATCGGATTCTCTGATCGTTACACAGGTAGGCCGTTGATATGCCACCCTGCCGAGTCTTGCTACTGAGCTTGGCACCATCCTCGATCCTATGCCCTAGCCACGTTGGCATGGCTTTTGTAGAGAAATAGTTGTTTCGTCATCATCTCCTATTCCTTCTCCACCCCACACTCACTAGCACTGAGGGGGCTTTGCCACCATCGGCTAGGTCGCCACACGAGGCCCCGACTCGGTGCTCGCATACTATATCTCTTGCGGCCAGGGCGATCGCGACTGGCTTACTGCTTACACTTGATGCTCATGATGTACCCATAACTGGTACCCACTACACTTCTCTCTCTCTCTCTCTCTCTCTCTGTAATGCCCCGGATTTTTCAGATCCTCGTTCGTGGGTCTCGGATCTAGTTTCTCGGAGTTTCTCGGATCTTGTTTCTCGGCGCGATCCGGAGTCGTTTCGGAGGCCCGGAGGCGTTCCGCGACTTTTTCCGCGTGTGTTTTCTGATTCCCGGCGTGGGTTTCGGCTTTCCCTTCGGAATCTCGTTGCGGGTGAACCGGGCCGTTCACCTGGGCGCGAGTGGTACCGTTGCGATCGGTGCGCTCCGAGGATTGCGAGGGTGTAATTTTCTATTTTTCTGGATTTTTTTGATTTTTCAGATTTTCCTATAAATAGCTTTTTCTCTCTCTCCCCCTCTCATTTCTCATTTCTCTCCCTCTCTCTTCTCACGCTCTCTCCTCTCTCCCTCTCTCTCCAGCGGCCGACGGGGCGGAGCATGGGCGAGGCGGGGACGGCGCGGGCGAGGCACGGGTGAGGATGGATGAGGATCGAGGCGGTGGAGGCGCGTGGAAGCTCGGCCGTGAGTTCGTGGAACGGCGAGGCTTCAACGGCGTTTTCTTCGTGGATCGGCGTCCACGGTGCGCGAAATCTTCGGTGGAGGTAGGGTGATGGACCCTCAGCCCGTGTACTTCCTTTCCCGTGAGTTTCGTAGGCCGTGATGAGCCGAGCGGGCCAAACGGGGCGTTTTGGGGAAAATGCATGTTTTTGGGGCGTGAGCCGGATCTCCCGTTTTATGGTGTTTTTGGGCGATCAAGGGGTTTAGATGCATGCCTAGGGGCTTGGGGAAGGTTTCCCCTTTTGTTTCCCCTTCACCTGGGGGTGAACGGGGTGTGGCATGGCTTTTCCCGCGGTTTCCACCGTTTCCGGGTGCGGACTGAGAACGCGCTATACTCCAGTAGCGCGTTCTTGAAGGTCGCGCTGTCCCGATAGGGCGTGTTCATCGGAGAAGATGAACAGTAAGGCGGTTCTTGTCGCGCTATGGGGTCCTAGCGCGTTCTGCCCTGTCGCGCTAGGGGTCCCTAGCGTATTCTGCCTTGTTGCGCTAGGTGATCCTAGCGCGATCTGTGCAGTCGCGCTATAGGGATATAGCGCGATCTGTCGTGTCGCGCTATAGGTGCATAGCGCGTTCTGCTTGAACGCGCTATAGACCTACAGCGCGTTCTTGGAGGTGACCAGCCGGGCTGCCCGGGGCGGGCGGTCTGCGACTGATCGTGCTCCTCGTGGGCCATGTGTGCCTTGGACACCCAGTGGAGTTCCGTGACCGTGTTTTGGGGTGTCTGGAGGTTCCGTTTACCTCGTTTTACGTGCCCACGCGCTTAAGGGTCTGGGTGACCTTTTAGCGTCCGTTCGCATTGTGTTGGTCTCCGGTCGACCCGGTTGGGACCCAGTGGTCGACCTCCGGCCTTGTGAGTGTCCTGGACACCCCATGGGTTATGTGTCCATATTTCTGGGGTGTCGGGAGGGACCGTGCTACCTCGATTAGCGTGCCCATCGATGTAGTGGGTCCGGGTGACCCCATGTGTTCCGGGCTTTCGTGTTACGCTTGATCGAGTCACCGTGTGTCGGTGTGTGTGCGGTGGGGTCTCCACCGCATATCGTTGGTTCCTTTGGAAGGCGATTCCCGCGTGGGCCATGTATTTGGCCCTGGACTGCGAGTCCAGTTGTCCGGCCTGGGGCTGGAGGTTTCCCGCCTGCTACAAGATGAGAAATCGTTGTGGTGGCTTGTGTGCTACCCTGGGAATCGTGCTTCTGTGTTTTTCCGTGTGGCCCGTGTGAGTGGCCTTAGTCCCTTGCGTTCCCTTCCCGAGGGAGTGGTCTTGACGACTCGTGTGTTGTCTCGGTACTCGTGCTACCGTGGTTTTAGACCTAGAGATTGGACTAGATTGACGGCCTTGTGCTGTCTCGTGCAACGGTCTTGACCCCGAGTCTTGTGACTCAAGGACCGTTGGGTGTAGTGCGTCTAGAGGACTGTCCAGAGTCCAGTGGCTTAGCGTCACTTGAGTTTCTCGACTCTCGCGCACGGTGCGTGCGTGATCGTGGACTGCGAGTCCTGTGTCTTCTCCGACTGTGGGCACCGTGTGATGGGGCCGGTACGTGGGGTGTCCCCCGTACGTCGTCGGATGCGGACGTTGTTTTCCGTTGAGAGTCTACTCCTTCAGTGACCCTCCACTAGTCGTAGCCTACCAGTACGCGGTGCTGGTCGCACCAGGGAGTGGTGTACGGGCTTACCCTGAGGACGGTGTTAGACTGGTTACCGTCGGGCCCCTCGTCACATCAGAGTCCAGTGCCAGGGGAAAACCAGTCAGAGGGCCAGACCTAGGACGCGTGGTCTGTGTGTGCACACGTGGTTGGGGACTGTGGACGCACGTCGACGGGCGTGACCCCAGCTAGTCACTTGTTAGTGGTTACTTGTACGGTGTTCGCGCCTCGGGTAGGACCTACCACGTCAGGCGGTTCACCTGCGGTGCGGTGTAAGACGTCAGGGGATGCTATCGGCTGTGCTTCTAGTGGGCGGTACTCCTGTCGAGTACGGAGTGACAGACTACCAGTTTTCGTGGCTTTTGACCTTCGGGTTTTCGGTCGTGTCGACCGTTGAGTCCTTCGGCTGTTTTGCCGTGGCGCGTGTGTTGGTCTTCGCGTCGTGAGTCTAGCACTAGTGGCTTTACCGAGGTTCCGTCTTGTGGTGCGGTACCCGCGATCGGATAGTCGGGGTTGCACCTTGGACAGCGTGTCCAGGTCGGCTGTGTCCGGGGGACAGGCCTCTGCGGCATGGTTGCTGTGTGTTGTTACTTCGGTAGGCGATACTAGCGTGGTTTGGTAGCTTCGTCTACGTGATCGAGGTGTACCTTCCGGTACAGTAGGAGTAGCTGTAGTGCCAAGTTTTTGACCGGCCACCGGTCTGCTGTTCCTGCTGTAGTCGTAGCTCTCCTTTCCGCTACCGCCGTTGTTTCCGGTTGGGGTTCCGCGGGATCCCTGCTGAGTCTCTGTTTTGGAGACTCATTCCCTGCTTTTCAGGTGCAGCGGTTCTTCCTCGTGGTTCGAGGGTGCGGAGCGGAGGTTCTCAGTTGCTAGCTTGCCGGGCCGAGTGTTCACTTGGCATGTGGTACGTTTTACTACTTTAGACTGTACTTTCTGTTGGACTGGACTCTGTTGTTGCCGTCGTTGTTCTTTCTTTCAGCTTGTTGTTGTTGGTTGTCCTGCTTTATTTCCTATTTCTTTGTGCCTCCACACTCCTTTTAGCCCTTCCGAGCCCTCCCGGTAGTCTCGGGTTATCGGGCCTTCCCGGTAATCAGATTCTCGGGTCGTTACAGCTGGTATCAGAGCGGTGGTTGTGGACGTACATAGGAATTCGAAATGTTGCAGTGATCAGAGTCCATAAGGTCCAGTACAGTCGGCAGCTGGCTTAGGGTTTTGTGCTTGTTTTCCGCCTTGTTTCTCGCTTGAGAGCTTGAGTGCGCTGTGCGGCGCTGTGAAGGTGGTTGCTGTCTGCGGCTTGCGTGCCAGCATGGGGTCTAAGGTCCGAGGCCGAGAGTCTTCTCCCTCATCGGTGGTGGCCCTGGTCGTGCTGCGTTGGGTAGAGGTTGCTGGCAGGCGTGAGTTCGCGGTGCTGCGTTCGAGGAATTTGCGGCGTGGTCAGGTGGCTGGAGAGGACTGTTCGTGGTTAAGAGGCCGTGAGCGTGCTTCGAGGGAGCTGCTGTCGATTTTGGCCACTCCAGCTTGAGGTTTGTCCAGCTCCTGAGGCGTTCTGATCGAGAAGTGTGCTCGGGTGAGCGGAGGATCTTCTCGGTGGGCTGCTGTTTCGTCGAGCCTGATGTTCTTGTCGCGCTCTGTGGCGTCAGAAATGACGTGTCGATCCTGATCGTTCTGCTGATTTCGAGGCAGGATTTGGCAGAGATGTCCCGTTATGTCTTTGCTCCTGCGCTTATGTCAGTGGATGGGTTGTGTTCGCTCTGGAGTTGGCTTGAGATGTGAAGGCTCCATGGCGAGTTCGGGACTCGGGGATGAGCATCGGCGGTTGTTGTTATGGCTCGTGTTGCGGCTCTGTGCGTGGCGTGTTGCAGTTCGAGGAGTTGCAGCGGTGGTGCATCTGTAGATGCTGTGATTGTGGTCCGACGTGACACTCGTCGAGTGTGTCGAAGGCGCTGACCTGATGGAAGTGATGGTTTTCTCGGTGCTGGATGGTGCTGTTTCCAGCGTGCGCGAGGTTTGAGGTCAGGTCGAGCATGGAGTTCTTCCGTTAGTCGGAAGTGCGCTGGTTTTTCCTTTGATTGGAGAGATTGCGTTCGGCTAAGGTTCGTCGTCTTGCATTGTGTGTTCGGATTGGTTGGCCTTGTATGCCATGAAGTCCGTGCGAGACGTGCTCCTTGTCTTGGCAGGGTGGTTGCCTGTGAGAAGTTGTGCCCATTCCCTTGTCGTGTGAGGGTGCTGGTGCTGTTCCGGAAGGACGAGTGCTGGTTGGGCGGTGTTTGCTTTCTCGGCTGTGCGCGCGGATCTGAGTGCGCAGCGGAAGTGTGGTGGGCTTGTGACCCACTAGTTCAGGATCGTAGCGTTGGTTGCTACGGGCGGATTCCTGAGTTTGCGTTGAGCATCGGAGGATGGGTTCCTCGGTGTGAAACGTGTTGTTGCCGTGCCGTTGCCCGAGAAGTCGTGGTTGTTGGCACTGGCAGGTGGAGTGTTGAGAAATGTGCTGGCTAGTGTGCCTGAGTATCATGTTCCTGTGTTGGAAGCCGTGTCAGGCGTCGGTGTTGGACCTGAATGGGGTTGTTGAGAATGTCGCCTGACGGTGGTCGAGGACGTGATGGTCGGAGTCGGTGGCTTGGTGTCTGACTTGTGTTCCCAGTCGTGTCCTCGGATGAGATCGTGCTTTGAGGATGTGGTCTCTACCAGGCTGTGGGTTCCTGTTGGTTCTACGGTCTTGTCGGATTGTGACGGTGGAATGTTCGTTGCTTAGGGACCCGTGAGCTCTGTTCAGGTGGTGTCCCGTGGCTCTGTGGTAAGGGCGGAATCGGGATTGGCAGGTGTCCACTTGGATTGATCGAAGGATTTGATGAGACCAGATGGAAGAGTGACGCATTAGGGCGGAGGCCTCCTGTGAGGTTGGCATCGGCTTGGTGGTCCCTGATAGGACATTGGTGTCGCAAGGTTATCCCTGGTTGGGTGACTAGCATGGGGTGGTTCCCTATAAGTCTGAGTCCCGTGAGGTGATGACTGAAGACGCCATGTTCTGTCATTTGGTTTCGTCGTGCTCCCCGAGAGGGTCGAGTTGGCGAGCAGTTGGTGACCAATGGATGGTCTTTTCAGAGACAGAAGATGCTGGTTGTTGGGACTCGAGCGTGGCGAGAGCCGTGTGCCAGCGAGACCTTTGGTGGTCGTTTCTGTGATGTGCCTTTCCGGATGGGATCTGGACTTTGTCGGAGTTTGTCTTCTGACGAGAGTTGGCACAGTGTTATGTCCGGCTTTCGGCTTGCCATGTGTGGGGTGTTTCTTGGTGCTGAGCCGATGTTCTGGTTGCGGTCTGCGGAGAGGACTGCTTGAGCTGGTGGAGGCTCTGTTTTGGTTGCTCCCTTGAGGAGGGTGTGCGACCTGTCAGCTGGTTGCGAAGCTGTTGTGCGATTTGTCTGCTGACCATTGGGTGGATCACTAGTTGTTGCTCGTGTCGAGGGTTGTGTTTCCTCGGTGAGCAAGATTGTGGCTGCGGTGCCATGATGGATTCTCGCGTTGTCTGAGGTGATGCCGGACTGTGTCCTTTGCTATATGCCTGCTCTGTTGGCCTGTGTGCTCGGCGCGAGGAGCAAGGTGTTGCTTGTGATTGTAAGTCTGGCGGTGTCCCTCAGGATCGGTTTTTTTTCGTGAGAATCGAGGTTTTCTGTGCTGGGGCTCTGACAGCGTGTCAGTTGGTTCAGTGTTCTTCCCCTGTGACTTTGTGCTAGGTCCTGAATTTCGAGGACGAAATTCCTTTAAGGGGGGAGGGTTGTAATGCCCCGGATTTTTCGGATCCTCGTTCGTGGGTCCCGGATCTGGTTTCTCGGAGTGTCCAGCTCCGTTGTGTCCGAAATTTCATTTCGGACATCTTTCGTGTTCGGATCGGCGCGATCCGGAGTCGTTTCGGAGGCCCGGAGGCGTTCCGCGGCTTTTTCCGCGTGTGTTTTCCGATTCCCGGCGTGGGTTTCGGCTTTCCCTTCGGAACCTCGTTGCGGGTGAGCCGGGCCGTTCACCTGGGCGCGAGTGCTACCGTTGCGATCGGTGCGCTCCGAGGATTGCGAGGGTGCAATTTTCTATTTTTTTGGAATTTTCTGATTTTCTGGATTTTCCTATAAATAGCTTTTTCTCTCTCTCCCCCTCTCATTTCTCATTTCTCTCCCTCTCTCTTCTCACGCTCTCTCCTCTCTCCCTCTCTCACCGGCGACCGACGGGGCGGAGCATGGGCGAGGCGGGGACGGCGCGGGCGAGGCACGGGTGAGGATGGATGAGGATCGAGGCGGTGGAGGCGCGTGGAAGCTCGGCCGTGAGTTCGTGGAACGGCGAGGCTTCAACGGCGTTTTCTTCGTGGATCGGCGTCCACGGTGCGCGAAATCTTCGGTGGAGGTAGGGTGATGGACCCTCAGCCCGTGTACTTCCTTTCCCGTGAGTTTCGTAGGCCGTGATGAGCCGAGCGGGCCAAACGGGACGTTTTGGGGAAAATGCATGTTTTTGGGGCGTGAGCCGGATCTCCCGTTTTATGGTGTTTTTGGGCGATCAAGGGGTTTAGATGCATGCCTAGGGGCTTGGGGAAGGTTTCCCCTTTTGTTTCCCCTTCACCTGGGGGTGAACGGGGCGTGGCATGGCTTTTCCCGCGGTTTCCACCGTTTCCGGGTGCGGACTGAGAACGCGCTATACTCCAGTAGCGCGTTCTTGAAGGTCGCGCTGTCCCGATAGGGCGTGTTCATCGGAGAAGATGAACAGTAAGGCGGTTCTTGTCGCGCTATGGGGTCCTAGCGTGTTCTGCCCTGTCGCGCTAGGGGTCCCTAGCGCATTCTGCCTTGTCACGCTAGGTGATCCTAGCGCGATCTGTGCAGTCGCGCTATAGGGATATAGCGCGATCTGTCGTGTCGCGCTATAGGTGCATAGCGCGTTCTGCTTGAACGCGCTATGGACCTACAGTGCGTTCTTGGAGGTGACCAGTCGGGCTGCCCGGGGCGGGCGGTCTGCGGCTGATCGTGCTCCTCGTGGGCCATGTGTGCCTTGGACACCCAGTGGAGTTCCGTGACCATGTTTTGGGGTGTCTGGAGGTTCCGTTTACCTCGTTTTACGTGCCCGCGCGCTTAAGGGTCCGGGTGACCTTTTAGCGTCCGTTTGCATTGTGTTGGTCTCCGGTCGACCCGGTTGGGACCCAGTGGTCGACCTCCGGCCTTGTGAGTGTCCTGGACACCCCATGGGTTCTGTGTCCATGTTTCTGGGGTGTCGGGAGGGACCGTGCTACCTCGATTAGCGTGCCCATCGGTGTAGTGGGTCCGGGTGACCCCATGTGTTCCGGGCTTTCGTGTTACGCTTGATCGAGTCACCGTGTGTCGGTGTGTGTGCGGTGGGGTCTCCACCGCATATCGTGGGTTCCTTTGGAAGGTGATTCCCGCGTGGGCCATGTGTTTGGCCCTGGACTGCGAGTCCAGTTGTTCGGCCTGGGGCTGGAGGTTTCCCGCCTGCTACAAGATGGGAAATCATCGTGGTGGCTTGTGTGCTACCCTGGGAATCGTGCTTCTGTGTTTTTCCGTGTGGCCCGTGTGAGTGGCCTTAGTCCCTTGCGTTCCCTTCCCGAGGGAGTGGTCTTGGCGACTCGTGTGTTGTCTCGGTACTCGTGCTACCGTGGTTTTAGACCTAGAGATTGGACTAGATTGATGGCCTTGTGCTGTCTCGTGCAACGGTCTTGACCCCGAGTCTTGTGACTCAAGGACCGTTGGGTGTAGTGCCTCTAGAGAACTGTCCAGAGTCCAGTGGCTTAGCGTCACTTGAGTTTCTCGACTCTCGCGCACGGTGCGTGCATGATCGTGGACTGCGAGTCCTGTGTCTTCTCCGACTGTGGTCACTGTGTGATGGGGCCGGTACGTGGGGTGTCCCCCGTACGTCGTCGGATGCGGACGTTGTTTTCCATTAAGAGTCTACTCCTTCAGTGACCCTCCACTAGTCGTAGCCTACCAGTACGCGGTGCTGGTCGCACCAGGGAGTGGTGTACGAGCTTA